>CM064537.1:951765-954265 GCA_032716605.1 Paralithodes platypus | reverse complement strand
TTTAATGAAGCATTATGGCCTGAAGAAATAGTAGTGGACAAGTTTTTTAATAGGTCCCGAGGACTTGAGGCACAAGCTAGTACATAATTAGTATTTACCATTTAGATATTCTTCACGTTTATATTTTTTAGTTATTTCTTTTTAATAATGGCTTCTGATTGTATAAAAATATGTTCTTATAACTGCTGCTCTTTAAAGAAGAATATTGATTTAGTCAGAAACTTAGCATCTTCTGGCTATGATTTTATTTTTTACAGGAAACTTTTTTAACTGACGACAAACTAGCAATATTAGATTTTGTAGATGAGGAGTATGATAGCATTGCTGTGGGGGCTACCTATTCTCATAAATCATTGGTAAGTAATGCCGGCAGACCTGAGGGAGGAATGGCCATTTTGTGGAGAAAGGACCTACAAATAGAGTTCAATAAAGTAATATTGGAAACAAATTATATGGTCCTTAATATAAATATATTTGGGCGCAATGTGGCATTTATCAATATTTATCTGAATAGTGACGTATGGAGAGCTGAAACTTTAAATAAATATTTAGAGTCCTTATCAGTATTGGAGGATCTTATCAGCAATATTAATTACGATGAAATTTTTCTGATAGGGGACTTCAATGCCGACCCTTTCTCAGGTAGAGCCTGGCGAAATTTGTCAGAGTTTATTAATAGAAACTCACTGAGGTGTTATGATGTGGATATATTGGATAATGACTCCTATACATTTGTTGGATATGGGGATTCCGTCACCAGATGGCTGGATCATGTAATAGGAAAGGTGCACAATCATATTACAATTAACAACATAAAAATACTTCAACACATTATAGGATCGGACCACTTGCCAATGGAAGCTACTTTAAAATTTACTAGGGGAGGTCAAAAGATTAAAGATTCTGGCTTACTTGCTGACAATAATCAAACTCGTGTTATCTGGCAAAGGTTAAGCATGCAAGAAATTAATCATATTAATCAGAGGGTTGACAATCTTTTACAAGATTTTTATTCCTTCCCTATTCATGATTGCCATAGGTTAGGGTGCCGGGATCCCAGTCATCTAAGAAGGATTGATAAATTGTATTCACTAATCACGACCAGCATTGTGAGCGCTAGTAGAGACTATGCACGTGCTAATATTAAAAAGAACAAATATAAAGTGATACCAGGATGGAACCGGTGTATTAAGGCTAAACACACTATTGCCAGGGAGAAATTCTTAACCTGGGTGAGGAATGGCAGGATACGAGGAACAGATATTCATAGAGATATGTTAGACAGTCGGAAGGAATTTAAAAAGGCACTAAATGAATGTAAAATTAACGAACAGAGAGAGATTTGTAATTCAATAACGGAAAAGTTTTTATATAAGAATAAGAGTGAATTTTGGAATGAAGTAAAAATAAAGAAAGGGTGTAAAAAGGTATCAAGTGTTATAAATGGCCAGAGTGGCAATTCTAATATAACTAAAGTATTTAAAGAAAAATTTCTTTTAAGTCAACCTCCAAATAATCATAACGCTGAGCGAGACTTCTTAAATGATATTAAGCAAGCGTGGCCTGAAGGTAGAAAAATGCGTTTAAAGATCTCTAGTCACACTATAAAACAATTGTTAATGCGTCTTAACTCTGGTGAAGGTCATGATTTTATTCACACAATTTTTTTAAAGAATGCCTCTTGGTCTTTTTTGGAAAATATTGCTCATTTTTTAAATACTTGTTTTATCCACTGCTATCTCCCTGGTGACTTGCTGAAGGGTACTATTACACCTATTATAAAAGACAGTAGGAAAAATATTACAGAGTCAGATAATTACAGACCCATTATGCAGTCCTCATGCCTTTTAAAACTATTTGAATTATTTATTTTAGATATTTTATCTGAAAAAGTGGTTCTCAACTTTAGACAATTCGGGTTTAAATCAGGGTCTTCAACCACAGATACTTGTTTTATTCTTAAAGACATTATGAAAAAATACTCGAATTGTAAGAACAATGCAGTAGCTACATTTATTGACCTAAGTAAAGCTTTTGATAGGGTAGACCATTTTATTTTAGGGAACAAATTATTAGAATTGTCACTACCGGTAGATGTAATATTAATTTTAATGCATTACCTAAGGAATCAGAAAGCGAATGTAAGATGGCAAGACTCTTATAGCAACTATGTTTATGTTGAGAAAGGTGTGAGGCAAGGTGTGAGGCAAGGTGTGAGGCAAGGTGTGAGGCAAGGTGTGAGGCAAGGTGTGAGGCAAGGTGTGAGGCAAGGTGGAATACTCTCACCCTTTCTATACAATTTATACATGGACAAAATTATAAATGAAGTGGCTGGTACTAATGCAGGATGTAAATATGGAGATGTGAGATGCAACATATTAGCCTACGCTGATGATATAGTCCTCCTGGCTGATTCTTTTCAAGATATGGATATATTATATAGCAAATTATGTTCTTGTATTGATCAACATTTACTTAAAATTAACAGAGATAAATCTAA
>CM064537.1:866765-946765 GCA_032716605.1 Paralithodes platypus | reverse complement strand
GAGAGCCTGTAGCCTAATAATTGAGAGAGCCTGTAGCCTAATAATTGAGAGAGCCTGTAGCCTTATAATTGAGAGAGCCTGTAGCCTAATAATTGAGAGAGCCTGTAGCCTAATAATTGAGAGAGCCTGTAGCCTAATAATTGAGAGAGCCTGTAGCCTAATAATTGAGAGAGCCTGTAGCCTTATAATTGAGAGAGCCTGTTGCCTTATAATTGAGAGAGCCTGTAGCCTAATAATTGAGAGAGCCTGTAGCCTTATAATTGAGAGAGCCTGTTGCCTTATTATTGAGAGAGCCTGTAGCCTTATAATTGCGAGAGCCTGTTGCCTTATAATTGAGAGAGCTTGTAGCCTAATAATTGGTAGATGTCATTCCTAAGCTGAATAACATCGTATACTAGTTGCCAGAATGTAATGCAAAGGATGTCACCGGTACTAAATGAGTTATGAAGCCTACATATTAATCTATGGGTACCGGTAGCCTCTTCCGGGGTCTATATGATCGGGTTATAGTCATATTGTTAAGAAGCCTACATATTAATCTATGGGTACCGGTAGCCTCTTCCGGGGTCTATATGATCGGGTTATAGCCATATTGTTTTGGTTACACTATAGTCTTTTGTCTTACCCTTGAAAATTATGACGCATTTTGACGGTTTATGCTGGCTATTATTAGACGATATTATTCAGTTTAGGAAGGATCTATGGGACATAAAAGGGAGTTATAAGAACTAGGCTATACCCTGTTCCAAAGAGGTTGGAAAGAAATCGTGAACTTTAACTTCTGTAACTCTTAAAGGGCTAGAACAAACGGGCTGTAAATTTCCACACCTAGCCTCTTCCCTGGCTGAACCTTCCTAAATGTCAGAAATATGTGTTCGATTACCGGTACCGGTACTCTAGTCGCTTGTGAGTTACAGAGGTTAGGGTTCACGACTTCTGACCAACCCATAATGAACAGCCCATTTGCTCTAGTCCTTTTTGAGTTACCGAGGTTAAGGTTCACGACTTCTGACCAACCCATAATGAACAGCATATTTGCTCAAGCCCTTTTTGAGTTACAGAGGTTAGGGTTCACGATTTCCGGCCTAGCTATTTGAACAGGGTATAGGCTATCAATGTCTGCAGCTTGCACTTCCTTGTACGGTAGACCTAAACTGACGAGTGATCGAGTTACAGGAAGTTAAGAAGCCTATATATTAATTAGCTCACAGGCCTCTACGGGTTACATCTTGCGATGTTTATATCACCTGCTTGTACGGTAGCGCTAACAAGTCATGTATCAGCTGTCATTACGTTTGGTTCGCTCTGTGCTGTATAATGTCTGTCAGATGTTGAATAGGTTGGGTACGGTAGCGCAAATGAATCATGTCTCAGCTGTCATTAAGTTTGGCTTGTTCTGTACTGTAATAATGTCGGTCAGATGATGAATGGGGTGGGTACGGTAGCGCTAATATGTCATGTCTCAGTTGTCATTATGCTTGGTTCGCTCTGTGCTATCTTAATGTCTGTCAGATGTTGAATAGGATGGGTATGGTAGCTCTAATAAGTCGTGTCTCAGCTGGCATTACGTTTGGTTTGCTCTGTGCTGCATTAATGTCTGTCAGATGTTGGATAGGGTGGGTACGGTATCACTAATAAGTCATATATCAGCTGTCATTATGTTTGGGTCGCTCTGTGCTCCATTAATGTCTGTCAGATGTTGGATACGGTTGGTCTATCTATCTATCTATTGCCTGACGCCGTGATCCCCGAAGGGGTGGCCACGAACGAACCGCCCCCATGCACCTCTGTCCCCAGTCAGTCGACGCCCCTCCCCCAAACCAGCACCGCCTTCGTTCATGTAGTTCCTCACTCCATCCTTCCACCTCATATTCGGTCTACCTCTCCCCCTCTGTCTCGTACACCCTCTTAGTCATTCTCTCGCTTTCCATACGTTCCATATGGCCGAACCATCTCAAGTTGTTCCTTTTCACACTTTCCAGCACATCTACCTCCACACCACACCTCCTTCTTACTTCCTCATTAGTCTGTCTATCCCTCCATGTAACTCCGCACGCACTCCTTAAGTAATTCATTTCCACTGCTCTCACTCTTGGTCTGGGTCTCTCAACCAACGTCCATGCTTCGCTTCCGTAAGTCAGTGTCGGGATTACCACACTGTCATGCAAGGACTTCTTCACTTCCATACTGACCACCCTATTTCTTGTTACTGCTTTTAGCGTTCCTACAACCCTCTTCCCCTGTTGTACCCTCTCCCGCACCTCTTCATCCATAGTCCCATCTTTACTCAACACACTGCCCAGATACTTAAAAGAGTTGACGATCTCCATAGCCTGACCGTTCAGCTTCACCTCACACTCTGTGACTTCACCCCTTCGAAGACCATAACCTTGCTCTTCCCCGTATTTACCTTCAAATTCCGTTTTTCGCACACTGTTCCAAACTCATTTACCAGACCCTGCAACTCCCATTCATTATCACTCATCAGAACTGTATCATCCGCAAACAGCAGTATAGGTAGCTTCCACTCAATTCCCTCCCTTTTCAGCGATACACCAACATCCACTGCTCTTGATAGTATTTCTTTCATAACTCCATCCAAATATACAGTAAACAACCACGGGGACATCACACACCCCTGTTTCAAACCAACA
This sequence comes from Paralithodes platypus, assembly GCA_032716605.1. Taxonomy (NCBI): domain Eukaryota; kingdom Metazoa; phylum Arthropoda; class Malacostraca; order Decapoda; family Lithodidae; genus Paralithodes; species Paralithodes platypus. Next base: position 944,111 of record CM064537.1, on the reverse strand, counting down.
TTCAGGTCAAAGAACTCGCTCTGCTCACTCTCCACACGTACTGCCGCCTTTGCACCCTCATACATGCTCTTCACTGCTTTCAGCAACTTGCCCTCTACTCCGTATATTCTAAGTACTTTCCACAAACCTTCTCTATCCACTCTGTCATAGGCCTTCTCTCAAGTCCATAAAGGCAACATACACCTTTTGTTTCTTCTCCAGATACTTCTCCACAACACAATTCAGGGTAAAAATCTGATCTACACATCCTCTTCCCTTCCTAAAACCTCCCTGCTCGTCGCCTATTCATTCTTCCGTCCTCACTCTCACTCTCTCAATCACTACCCTACTGTATACCTTCCCTACTACGCTTAGAAGACATATTCCTCGGTGGTTACCACACACTCCTCTTTCCCCTTTGCCCTTATATAGGGGGACTATTATGCCAGTCTTCCAGTCATCGGGTGCACTCCCCTTCTCCCATGCTAGTTTGCACATTTTCCATACCCATTCTATCACTATCTCACCACCATACCTCAACATTTCCCCACACACTCCATCTGTTCCTGGTGCTTTCCCCAACTTCACTCTTTTCATGGCTTCCCACACTTCTGACCTCCTGATCCCCACCTCCTCCTCCACTACTTCTCTTCTTCTCCCTCCCATACCATATCCACCTATGTTTGCTGGCTCTTCATTCCTTTCATTTAGCAACTCACTGAAGTACTCCCTCCATCTTTCGACTCTCTCTTGCTTCTCGGCTAGCATTCTCCCATTCTTATCTTTCACACCCTTACTGTTTCCCTTGCTACCTTCCCTAACTTTCTTGACTTCTTTCCAGAACAGTTTCTTACTCTCCCTCCATTTTACACTCAGATTCCTTCCAAATTCCTCATCTACTCTTCTCTTACTTTCCTTCACTACTCTCTTCACCACCCTCTTACTCTCCACGTACCTCGCTCATTTCTGTCTCTCGGAATCTTCATTCCCTCTACTACCCAACCACTCTCTATATGCTTTCTTCTTTTCTTCCACAGCTATTCTTACCTCTTCTGTCCTCCATGCTGTACCTTTCACTCCCCTCCCTCTTCTCCTCACTCCACACACCTCCTCACATGCTGCACAGATCTCATCCTTAAACACCTTGCTCATCTCCTCCACTTCCTCCATAACTTCCAGGTCGAACCCACCTAGTCGTCTTTCCACTGCTCTCCTGTACTCCTCCCTGATTTCCTCCTCCTGCAACCTCTCCACCCTCCTCACCATTCCACCCTCCTCTCGCCTCCCTCCCGCTCTCCTCACCCACTTCTTTTGTATCCTAACCTTAGCTACCACTACATAATGATCAGACAGACCCCCTCCAATACCCCTATACACCCTAGCATCCATCACAGATTTCTTCATTCGTTCATCCACACATACATAATCAATCAATGACTTTCGTTCCACCACTGTCTTATCCTTCATCGTCAACATCTGTTTCCACGTGTACCTGTGGATCATTCTGTGTTGGAAGAAGGTGTTGGCTATCCACAGCCTCCTCCCCACACATACGTCCACAAGTGCACTACCATTCCCATTCACCTCTGATGGTACCCCCCACCCTCCCACCACTCCCTCAACTTTCCTATCACCCACCTTACCATTCATATCCCCAATCAGAAATATTCTTTCGTTCTTGTCAAACTTCTCCAGGCACGCCTCCACATTCATCCAGAACTCCTCTTTCTTTCTTTCAAGTATATCCTCTGTCGGGGCATACACGCATACAATCACCCACGTTTGTATTCCTACTTTCATTCTCACCCACACAATCCTTGAACCCACAGACCCATACTCTCTTACACATTCCTTCCATTTGCTACTTACAAACAAACATGCACCTTCTCTCGCTGTTCCTTCACTCACTCCAGCACACACACCCATTCCACACTCCCACTCTCTCACATCTGAACCTTTCCATTTGGTCTCTGTCATTCCACATACATCCAGCCTGGCATTCACTAACACTTCCAGAACCTCTCTCTCTTTTGTGCCATCATTCATGCCACTAACATTCCACGTAGCCATTCTCAGAATGTCCGAAGGCATGTCCTTAGTCGGTCGTGGTTCGTCAACGTTGGTTCCGTCCGCATACGAGGCTGTTCGTTCGTTTTTCTTTGCTTAGATATTTTTTCCGGGTGGGGGTCGCAAGCCCACCGACCCAACCTCTTTAGTCGCCTCTTACGACACGCAGAAGGCACGTGGGGGCATATTCTATTCCCTAACCCCCAGGGGGGATACGGTTGGTACGGTAGCGCTAATAAGTCATATATCAGCTGTCATTATGTTTGGGTCGCTCTGTGCTGTATTAATGTCTGTCAGATGTTGGATACGGTGGGTACGGTAGCGCTAATAAGTCATATATCAGCTGTCACTATGTTTGGGTCGCTCTGTGCTGCATTAATGTCTGTCAGATGTTGAATAGGATGGGTATGGTATCTCTAATAGGTCGTGTCTCAGCTGGCATTACGTTTGGTTTGCTCTGTGCTGTATTAATGTCTGTCAGATGATGGATAGGGTGGGTACGGTAGCGCTAATACGTCATATATCAGCTGTCATTATGTTTGGGTCGCTCTGTGCTGCATTAATGTCTGTCAGATGTTGGATAGGGTGGGTACGGTAGCGCTAATAAGTCATATATCAGCTGTCATTATGTTTGGGTCGCTCTGTGCTGCATTAATGTCTGACAGATGTTGGATAGGGTGGGTACGGTAGCGCTAATAAGTCATATATCAGCTGTCATTATGTTTTGGTCCGCTCTTTCCTGCATTAATGTCTGTCAGATGTTGGATAGGGTGGGTTACGGTAGCGCTAATAAGTCATATATAAGCTGTCATTATGTTTGGGTCGCTTTGTGCTGCATTAATGTCTGTCAGATGTTGGATAGGGTGGGTACGGTAGCGCTAATAAGTCATATATCAGCTGTCATTATGTTTGGGTCGCTCTGTGCTGCATTAATGTCTGTCAGATGTTGGATAGGGTGGGTACGGTAGCGCTAATAAGTCATATATCAGCTGTCATTATGTTTGGGTCGCTCTGTGCTGCATTAATGTCTGTCAGATGTGGGATAGGGTGGGTACGGTAGCGCTAATAAGTCATATATAAGCTGTCATTATGTTTGGGTCGCTTTGTGCTGCATTAATGTCTGTCAGATGTTGGATAGGGTGGGTACGGTAGCGCTAATAAGTCATATATCAGCTGTCATTATGTTTGGGTCGCTCTGTGCTGTATTAATGTCTGTCAGATGTTGGATACGGTGGGTACGGTAGCGCTAATAAGTCATATATCAGCTGTCACTATGTTTGGGTCGCTCTGTGCTGCATTAATGTCTGTCAGATGTTGAATAGGATGGGTATGGTATCTCTAATAGGTCGTGTCTCAGCTGGCATTACGTTTGGTTTGCTCTGTGCTGTATTAATGTCTGTCAGATGATGGATAGGGTGGGTACGGTAGCGCTAATACGTCATATATCAGCTGTCATTATGTTTGGGTCGCTCTGTGCTGCATTAATGTCTGTCAGATGTTGGATAGGGTGGGTACGGTAGCGCTAATAAGTCATATATCAGCTGTCATTATGTTTGGGTCGCTCTGTGCTGCATTAATGTCTGACAGATGTTGGATAGGGTGGGTACGGTAGCGCTAATAAGTCATATATCAGCTGTCATTATGTTTTGGGTCGCTCTGTGCTGCATTAATGTCTGTCAGATGTTGGATAGGGTGGGTACGGTAGCGCTAATAAGTCATATATAAGCTGTCATTATGTTTGGGTCGCTTTGTGCTGCATTAATGTCTGTCAGATGTTGGATAGGGTGGGTACGGTAGCGCTAATAAGTCATATATCAGCTGTCATTATGTTTGGGTCGCTCTGTGCTGCATTAATGTCTGTCAGATGTTGGATAGGGTGGGTACGGTAGCGCTAATAAGTCATATATCAGCTGTCATTATGTTTGGGTCGCTCTGTGCTGCATTAATGTCTGTCAGATGTTGGATAGGGTGGGTACGGTAGTGCTAATAAGTCATATATAAGCTGTCATTATGTTTGGGTCGCTTTGTGCTGCATTAATGTCTGTCAGATGTTGGATAGGGTGGGTACGGTAGCGCTAATAAGTCATATATCAGCTGTCATTATGTTTGGGTCGCTCTGTGCTGCATTAATGTCTGTCAGATGTTGGATAGGGTGGGTACGGTAGCGCTAATACGTCATATATAAGCTGTCATTATGTTTGGGTCGCTCTGTGCTGCATTAATGTCTGTCAGATGTTGGATAGTGGGTACGGTAGCGCTAATAAGTCATATATCAGCTGTCATTATGTTTGGGTCGCTCTGTGCTGCATTAATGTCTATCAGATGTTGGATAGGGTGGGTACGGTAGCGCTAATAAGTCATATATCAGCTGTCATTATGTTTGGGTCGCTCTGTGCTGCATTAATGTCTGTCAGATGATGGATAGGGTGGGTACGGTAGCGCTAATAAGTCATGTTTTGGCTGTCATTACGTTTGGCTCGTTCTGTGCTGCTGTATTAAGGGGAGATGGTCATATTTCTGGACCCTTTTCTCTCTTGTCTTTAGCCCCATTAGTTTTGAGATTTTAAGACGTTCGGCCCATTAGTTTGGTGATTTTAAGACCATTCGTCCCATTTCTTTGTCAATATTAAGACTGTTCGTCATTTAGGCGTCGATTTTTTCCTGGTTAGCGAACCTGTAATTAAAGAAGTACCGGTACCTTCGGCTGGAAATTTGTTCTATCGAAAAATTTACAAATTTATCTTGGGGGGGTGGGGTGTTTGTATTAGCTTGATGGAGGTCTACGGAGGAAACTAACAACATAGTAAACGTTTACATAAATGAACAGATAAATACGCCCATCCCCCCTTCAGTATGAACACTTACCATTAATATGGCATAGACACATATATGGCATAGACACATATATGGCATAGACACATATATGGCATAGACACATATATGGCATAGACACATATATGGCATAGACACATATATGGCATAGACACATATATGGCATAGACACATATATGGCATAGACACATATATGGCATAGACACATATGGCATAGACACATATATGGCATAGACACATATATGGCATACACATATTAGTTTCATATTTTTCCATTAAGTATTGGGAAATTTGCTGCTCAGGAATTCAGTTACCTGGAAGAAAATGGACTATACTCGTCTGATTTTGGTTATACTCGTCTGATTTTGGTTATACTCGTCTGATTTTGGTTATACTCGTCTGATTTTGGTTATGCTGTAGTAATTTGGTTATACTGTAGTATTTTGGTTATACTGTAGTATTTTGGTTATACTGTAGTATTTTGGTTATGCTGTAGTATTTTTGTTATACTGTAGTATTTTGGTTATACTGTAGTATTTTGGTTATGCTGTAGTATTTTGGTTATACTGTAGTATTTTGGTTATACTGTAGTATTTTGGTTATACTGTAGTATTTTGGTTATACTGTAGTATTTTGGTTATACTGTAGTATTTTGGTTATACTGTAGTATTTTGGTTATCCTGTAGTATTTTGGTTATACTGTAGTATTTTGGTTATACTGTAGTATTTTGGTTATACTGTAGTATTTTGGTTATACTGTAGTATTTTGGTTATACTGTAGTATTTTGGTTATACTGTAGTATTTTGGTTATACTGTAGTATTTTGGTTATGCTGTAGTATTTTGGTTATACTGTAGTATTTTGGTTATACTGTAGATTTTGGTTATACTGTAGTATTTTGGTTATACTGTAGTATTTTGGTTATACTGTAGTATTTTGGTTATACTGTAGTATTTTGGTTATACTGTAGTATTTTGGTTATACTGTAGTATTTTGGTTATGCTGTAGTATTTTGGTTATGCTGTAGTATTTTGGTTATACTGTAGTATTTTGGTTATACTGTAGTATTTTGGTTATGCTGTAGTATTTTGGTTATACTGTAGTATTTTGGTTATACTGTAGTATTTTGGTTATACTGTAGTATTTTGGTTATGCAGTAGTATTTTGGTTATACTGTAGTATTTTGGTTATACTGTAGTATTTTGGTTATACTGTAGTATTTTGGTTATACTGTAGTATTTTGGTTATGCTGTAGTATTTTGGTTATACTGTAGTATTTTGGTTATACTGTAGTATTTTGGTTATACTGTAGTATTTTGGTTATGCTGTAGTATTTTGGTTATACTGTAGTATTTTGGTTATACTGTAGTATTTTGGTTATGCTGTAGTATTTTGGTTATACTGTAGTATTTTGGTTATACTGTAGTATTTTGGTTATACTGTAGTATTTTGGTTATGCAGTAGTATTTTGGTTATACTGTAGTATTTTGGTTATGCTGTAGTATTTTGGTTATACTGTAGTATTTTGGTTATACTGTAGTATTTTGGTTATACTGTAGTATTTTGGTTATGCAGTAGTATTTTGGTTATACTGTAGTATTTTGGTTATACTGTAGTATTTTGGTTATACTGTAGTATTTTGGTTATACTGTAGTATTTTGGTTATACTCGTCTTATTTTGGTTATACTGTAGTATTTTGGTTATACTGTAGTATTTTGGTTATACTCGTCTTATTTTGGTTATACTGTAGTATTTTGGTTATACTGTAGTATTTTGGTTATGCTGTAGTATTTTGGTTATACTGTAGTATTTTGGTTATACTGTAGTATTTTGGTTATACTGTAGTATTTTGGTTATGCTGTAGTATTTTGGTTATACTGTAGTATTTTGGTTATACTGTAGTATTTTGGTTATACTGTAGTATTTTGGTTATGCTGTAGTATTTTGGTTATACTGTAGTATTTTGGTTATACTGTAGTATTTGGTTATACTGTATTTTGGTTATGCTGTAGTATTTTGGTTATACTGTAGTATTTTGGTTATACTGTAGTATTTTGGTTATGCTGTAGTATTTTGGTTATACTGTAGTATTTTGGTTATACTGTAGTATTTTGGTTATACTGTAGTATTTTGGTTATACTGTAGTATTTTGGTTATACTGTAGTATTTTGGTTATACTCGTCTTATTTGGTTTATACTGTAGTATTTTGGTTATACTGTAGTATTTTGGTTATACTCGTCTGATTTTGGTTATACTGTAGTATTTTTGGTTATACTGTAGTATTTTGGTTATACTCGTCTTATTTTGGTTATACTGTAGTATTTTGGTTATACTGTAGTATTTTGGTTATACTCGTCTTATTTTGGTTATACTGTAGTATTTTGGTTATACTGTAGTATTTTGGTTATACTCGTCTTATTTTGGTTATACTGTAGTATTTTGGTTATACTGTAGTATTTTGGTTATACTCGTCTTATTTTGGTTATACTGTAGTATTTTGGTTATACTGTAGTATTTTGGTTATACTCGTCTTATTTTGGTTATACTGTAGTATTTTGGTTATAACTGTAGTATAGTTTATATCATAAACAAGTCATGAATAAACTAACCTTAACCAAAGAACAAATGATAAAAAGCAATCACAAATCTAATAGACAACAAAAACTGAAACCTGGAGACATTGTGTTCTCAAGAATTCACGACAGGGCTGATAAACTAGACCCTCTGTTCGAAGGCCCCTATCGTGTGATCAGTATTCGCCACAACATTGCAGTCATTAGACATCTGGAGAAAGGTAAAGAATCCAGGAGTAGCATTAACCACCTCAAATTAGTGCACAGAAACTTAAACTGTGTCCAAGAAAATATGGACAAAGATATCATACCCATCAACCAATCCCCTGATAAAATCCTACAAGCCCCGACCCATGATTATAATCTTAGAACTAGGAGTGTAAACAATGTTCTAGTGGATTATACTTCTATAACTCAACTTCTATTTCAGAATAATATTAAACCTAATATCTTCTACTCATAATACACCAAGTTTGCCTATATATCTATTTAACTATGTATTTATCTTGTGAATATATTTAGTGTACTCTTGGCCAAATTGTTGTCCATTATTTACTTTTGCATAGATATCTCATATTTCATGTTTAGATGTGGCTACTCCCAGCGTTCGCATTGTCTAAAAGCGTTCGCATTGCTCCTTGTGTTCACTTTACTCCCTGTGTTCACATTACTCCTTGTGTCCGCATTATTCATAGCGTTCACATTTATATCAATTTTTTACTCAAATTTTACTCCTTTAAATCTCAAACTCCAATTATTATTTACACTCCCAAGTTATATTTTTGTTTACTCCTCTATAATATTTACTGTTATTTTTATACTCCTTTTAACCCCCAGGATGACCAAGGGAAGGTGTGGGCCGATTCTTTTGATTGTCTTGATTGTCCACCTGATGGGCACCTTTGCCATCCATTCGAATGGCGCGGTAGTTAGTCCTACAGGTAGGATGACCTTGGTTTCGGATGTTATGGCAGTAAAATTCACCAACGTCGACCTGAGTGTTATGGCCCCGACCTTGGCGAAAGCTATCAATGCCTTAAGAAGTTCAGATTCTATTTTGACAGTGTTTCTGAATCACTCAAACATCAAACATAGCAATCACAACGCAACTCTAACTCAGTTACTTTGGAGAACTAATGTGGTGAAAAACACCTTAGATTACTTGTTCATTCAAATAGCCTCTAAAAATCCGGTCAAACCAAGGTCAGAATCCAAACGAGCTAGACTTAGATACAAGAGAGGACTTATTGATGCAGGAGGTTACCTGTTGTCTTCTCTCTTCGGGACAGCTACTGAAGACCAAGTGAACGCCATCGCTGATAAAATCGGTGAAGTAGAAAATACCCTCAGAAGCCAAGAAAAGTTAGTGGAGATCCAAATAGACACTATTAATGAAATCTCTACTTATGTTAACGACTTACAATCTCTCATGAGTAAAGCGGTATCTACCATTAATGAACTCTCTGATATTGCCTCATTTCTTGAAAACATTCTAGAAATCTCTACCCAACTTGACAACATTTATTTTATCTCTATGAAATTAGAGTCAGACTTTAGTAGACTCTTAAACGCCCTCAACGATGCTGAACACGGTATAGTGAGCTCAGATCTTCTTCCCTTGAGTAGTCTGAGGAAAATCATCACTCAGGCCGGCAATGACTTCCGCCTCTTACCAGTGTTCCCGCTTGACCAAATTGAACTATTATATGGATATATAGATGTCCACATGTATAACTATGAATATATGCTTATTATTCCATTTGCATCATCCATTTCCTTCGCTCATTACATGATCACTCCTTTCCCCTTTTTCCTCAACAATCAATTAGTTTCTTTGGACAACTCCTTCAGCAACTTGTTCATCTCCACTTCCGAGAATCACCACGCCTGGTTGGATGATTATTCATTCTCTACTCTCCTCTGTCACTCCCCTATTATATCCCAGGCCATTTGCCCAGCCTTTGCTCTCAAGTTAATCCCCTTCCATGCTGACGGCTGTGCTAGTGCCTTGATTCACAATAATTCCATTATAGAACATTGCCAGTTCAAGGAAGTTGCTAAGAAACCCTTCTATCATGCTCATGTGTCTCACTCTCATCACCTTTATTTCCCTTCTGACACTACCATCTCCATCTCCTGTCAGAATGATATTCCATCTTCTGATCAGGTAATTTCTGGTCTCATCATTATACCTGACACTTGCTCTATCACCTCTTCCAAGGTAACCATTTACCCCACAAATTACCACCTTACTGAACTCTATCAACTATACAACGTGAACGATATGTTTCTCACTCTCCCAAATATCTCAGCTAATATATCTAAACTTCACATCAACTCACCTGATTTAAAAAACCCTTCAATTGATCAACAAGTCAATTCTACCTATGGATTTTGTTAAATACTATCACCCTTACATTGCCATCCCAGCGATTGGTACTCCTATGCTCATTATCATCATCATCCTAGGTGTCTCTTGGTTTGCTCTTTCTCGCCTGAATCTTCGCATTGCTGCTCTTGAAGCCTACGCGAGGAATAGAGCACTTTAAGTTGTTTTTTTTTGGTTTTAATATATTTCTTTATATGTATATATATTTATATCGTCAGTGGAACAGCTTAGGGTATTATTTCTTTCCACTGTCAGATGTTAAATTGTATTACTATGTAAGTTTACACCTGCCATGTGTTATATATAGCAGTTGTAATCTTCTCCTTATACTCGACTATATATTTATATTATTTAACATAAACCTTTATTCTAATTTATAAACCTTTATTCTAATTTGTTGGTAGCTCACACCCTTGATCTAGGTCTAATGGACAATTTTGATACGGTGTGATGTGTCAACAGACTAGTCATTTTTTTTTTTACTATAGTTGATCATGGTGAGATCAATTCTTTTACCCCCCGGCGAATGTAGTATGACATTATAAGCCCTGCATATATATTGCTATACATATATCTCACTGCTTATATGCCTTTATCCCTGTAACTTTTAAACTCTCAACATTCTTATTAAACATTCTTAATTTATTAAACTCCCTATAACTTTATCTATCTCTTTAACATATAATATATTTGTTGTTACTTCCACTTAAATCAACACCCATTTCCTCTGTAAATGTAAACTGTATAAGGTATTTATCCGGTCCTACGTCATACCAGAATGCTGAGTTGATGCTGTGTTGCTTCAGCATCCTTGAACCCAGTCGATGCCTTCTTACTCAGGCATCTTCAGTTAGACTTCAACAGACCTCAGCCAGAGAGAGTCAGAGCTCTTTACTCCCTCTAGACTCTAGACTCAGACTCATCCTCTATAGCCAAGCTCCTATATCCCCTAGATATATTAGATCACACAAGTCATATATCACCTTGCTCCTAAGGCTTTTATTACAAGCCTTATCTTATATCTGTACTTATATACCTGTACGTTTATACTTATTATCACTTATCCAATAATTAATGTGTTGTGTTATTACCTATAATCCCCTATATACTTAACATATCACTATACTATGCTGTAGTATTTTGGTTATACTGTAGTATTTTGGTTATACTGTAGTATTTTGGTTATGCTGTAGTATTTTGGTTATACTGTAGTATTTTGGTTATGCTGTAGTATTTTGGTTATACTGTAGTATTTTGGTTATACTGTAGTATTTTGGTTATACTGTAGTATTTTGGCTATACTGTAGTATTTTGGTTATACTGTAGTATTTTGGTTATACTGTAGTATTTTGGTTATGCTGTAGTATTTTGGTTATACTGTAGTATTTTGGTTATACTGTAGTATTTTGGTTATGCTGTAGTATTTTGGTTATACTGTAGTATTTTGGTTATACTGTAGTATTTTGGTTATGCTGTAGTATTTTGGTTATACTGTAGTATTTTGGTTATGCTGTAGTATTTTGGTTATACTGTAGTATTTTGGTTATACTGTAGTATTTTGGTTATACTGTAGTATTTTGGTTATACTGTAGTATTTTGGTTATGCTGTAGTATTTTGGTTATACTGTAGTATTTTGGTTATACTGTAGTATTTTGGTTATGCTGTAGTATTTTGGTTATACTGTAGTATTTTGGTTATACTGTAGTATTTGGTTATACTGTAGTATTTTGGTTATACTGTAGTATTTTGGTTATACTGTAGTATTTTGGTTATACTGTAGTATTTTGGTTATACTGTAGTATTTTGGTTATACTGTAGTATTTTGGTTATACTGTAGTATTTTGGTTATACTGTAGTATTTTGGTTATACTGTAGTATTTTGGTTATACTGTAGTATTTTGGTTATACTGTAGTATTTGGGTTATACTGTAGTATTTTGGTTATACTGTAGTATTTTGGTTATACTGTAGTATTTTGTTTTTAAGGGGACAGTGGTTATCTTTGGGGGTATATTTATATGCTGTATATATTCACATCTTTGGGAGTATATTTATATGCTGTATATATTCACATCTTTGGGAGTATATTTATATGCTGTATATATTCACATTTTTGTTTAGTTTCCTCCCTAGACCTCCATCAAACTTAAAACACAAAAACAAATATATCCATTAGATTCCCCTACTAGATTGATTTATACATTTTTCGGTAGAAAAATGTCACGGCCGAAGGCCGGTTCCTCCACAATTACAGGCTCGCTATCGCTCGCCAGGAAAAAAATGGACACCTAAGGCCTCAATATTAACAAATAAATGAGGCGAAAGGTAATAAAATTGACAAACTAATGAGGCAAACGTCTAAAAATATGAAAACTAATAAGGATAAGCATGAGGAAGAAATGGGACCAGAAAAACGGCACATCTCCCCTTAAGCTGGTGGTTATTTGTCCATATTAGGTACTCGGCTGGCTTGTAGGCTATAACGCTTGTATAGTCAAATAAATGTTATTAATTACACACCGTAATATTGTCAATATTGGCAACTGTCTTGATGGTGTAATGGTTAGAGCGTGTAAGCTCTGTATGTGATATCCTGGGTTCGAATCCTGGGAGAATCACATGTTTTCATTAATATAATTAAGGGTGTTATTGGTGTTAAGAACGATGTTAAAAATAATATAAAATTAAATTAAAAATTAGACTGAGGGCCTCGGAGCCAGAAGGGCGCAAGTGCCGCCGCGAGTGGATGTCCGAAAGATGCCTTGTGCAAACCTGGAATCCGTGAATCCAATCCTCATATAGTGGCTCTTGCAGCCTTCTGGTTCTATAGGGCTTTCAGATCCAGAAGGCGCCAAGCGCCACTGCATCAAAATGGACTTAAGGATACCAGGGCCCACACACGGCCTTTTTCCGATACTCCTGCGCGGCGGCACATGCGGCCTTCTGGCTCTGAGGCAAAGGCATACCATAGTAGCTTCATATTTTGACCACCACAAACGAAGCAGGAGGAGGTTAAGTTGTTGCCTCTGTTTGTCTTTCTTTCTCTCTGTCTGTTTGTCTGTAAACAAGATATCTAAAAAAGTTATGAACTGAGTTTAACGAAATGTGGCATGCAGATAGGATATGTGCCAAGGAAGAAGTGATTCAATTTAGGTAGCGAACTGGATCTTGTGTCCCATTGGTGTCATTGAAGTTTATTTTGTGACAAAGACAGTGTAGGCAGAGGTATGTGCTCTACCGAATGTCCCTCTATACTCTGTTTATTTTGTGACAAAGACAGTGTTGGCAGAGGTATGTGCTCTACCGATTGTCCCTCTATACTCTGTTTATTTTGTGACAAAGACAGTGTTGGCGGAGGTATGTGCTCTACTGAATGGCCCTCTATACTCTGTTTATGTTGTGACAGAGACAGTGTTGGCGGAGGTATGTGCTCTACTGAATGTCCCTCTATACTCTGTTTATGTTGTGACAAAGACAGTGTTGGTGGAGGTATGTGCTCTACTGAATGTCCCTCTATACTCTGTTTATGTTGTGACAAAGACAGTGTTGGTGGAGGTATGTGCTCTACTGAATGTGCCTCTATACTCTGTTTATGTTGTGACAAAGACAGTGTTGGCGGAGGTATGTGCTCTACTGAATGTCCCTCTATACTCTGTTTATGTTGTGACAAAGACAGTGTTGGCGGAGGTATGTGCTCTACTGAATGTCCCTCTATACTCTGTTTATGTTGTGACAAAGACAGTGTTGGTGGAGGTATGTGCTCTACTGAATGTGCCTCTATACTCTGTTTATGTTGTGACAAAGACAGTGTTGGCGGAGGTATGTGCTCTACTGAATGTCCCTCTATACTCTGTTTATGTTGTGACAAAGACAGTGTTGGTGGAGGTATGTGCTCTACTGAATGTGCCTCTATACTCTGTTTATGTTGTGACAAAGACAGTGTTGGCGGAGGTATGTGCTCTACTGAATGTCCCTCTATACTCTGTTTATGTTGTGACAAAGACAGTGTTGGTGGAGGTATGTGCTCTACTGAATGTCCCTCTATACTCTGTTTATGTTGTGACAAAGACAGTGTTGGCGGAGGTATGTGCTCTACTGAATGTCCCTCTATACTCTGTTTATGTTGTGACAAAGACAGTGTTGGTGGAGGTATGTGCTCTACTGAATGTCCCTCTATACTCTGTTTATTTTCAACTGGCGGTAAATTAAAAAGTTTCCATCAAGATTTCTCAGTTGTTTTGAATATTTTGTAGTGAAATATGGATCTTAATTATATAAACGTGGTATTAATATGATGCAGAGACATACAGTAGTAGTTTCATAGTTCCCATTATGTATCGATAAAATAGCCAAGGGATTCAGTTTATCGTCAGCTGAAAAGAAACAGAATATAGTTAACCCCTTCTGTACCGGTGGCGTCCTTGTCATGCTATTCTGGCACGTATTAGACGATTATATTCAGCTTGGGAAAGACGTCTACCCATGGAAAGGCTACACACTATCTCAGTTAATCCTTTTAGCCACCGTATATCCTCCCTAAGCTTCATAAAATGGTTTAAATGTAGCTGAAACCAAATACAAAATATGTCTCCGGTACAGAAGGGGTTAATGATATGTGTACTGTATAATTACAAGAAAGTTGTCTTCCTTTGCTTAACCCCTTCTGTACCGGCGACGTCTTTTCAATGTCATTCTAGATATATCTAGATGATTTTGTGCAGCTTAAAAAGGATCTGTGGTAGTAAAAAGGGTTAAGTGAGAGAGTTCGAAGCCTGTTGCTTACGTAAACTGTATAACTTCGTCTAAATATAGCTAAAATAAACTGTCAAATGCATCATCGGATCATGAAAGTGTTAATTAATATCGGTATCCATGGCAGCTGCTTCAACTACAGTATATCCTCGTAACAAGATATGGTTCCACGTTACCAGGATATACCGGGTAGTTTAAGCAGGTGCCATGGATAGCGATATTAATGAACCCTTTCAACACACACAGCACCCCATACCATTAAACACATCATAAAAGACTGCATTCCACACAATCACTTACGCCAACAACATAATTTACAATTCGTGAGAGCCCTGTAGGAAAGCCCGATCGTGGCCATGGCCTACCTTAGGGACTCGGGGCTGTTCGATCAGGCAGCCTAGGGAACAACAACAACAATATCCTCGTCCTCCCCCAAACAACCTCGTCCAGTGATCAAGTTACAGGAAATACCGTAGACAATATCCCCCTTTCTCCCTCATGTCTAGACCCATTAGTTGTGTGATATAAAGACGCTCGCCCCATTAGTTTGGAGATTTTAATACCTTTCGTCCCATTTTTGTTTGTATCAATATTAAGACCTTTCGTGCCATGTAGGTGTCAATGTTTTTGAATCCCCAAACTCGTCCAGTGATCAAGTTACAGGAAGGGTACAGTAGCCAACATAATATGGTGGACCCCTTCCCTATAGACGATATATTCCCCCTCTCCCTCATCTTTAGCCTACTAGTGTTGACATTTTAAGCCATTCAGAATCGGTAAAGTCTTCTTTATAGGATTTCAGCTACATTTAGAAGATTTTATTCAGCTTAGGAAGGGTATTTAGAAGTCAGAGGGTTAATTGAGATAGTCTTGGCCCTTATAACCACCACAGATCCTTCCTAAGCTGTATACAATCGTGAATGATCAAGTTACAGGCAGTACGGTAGCCTTCCCTATAGAGTTACAGGCAGTACGGTAGCCTTCCCTATAGAGTTACAGGCAGTACGGTAGCCTTCCCTATAGAGTTACAGGCAGTACGGTAGCCTTCCCTATAGAGTTACAGGCAGTACGGTAGCCTTCCCTATAGAGTTACAGGCAGTACGGTAGCCTTCCCTATAGAGTTACAGGCAGTACGGTAGCCTTCCCTATAGAGTTACAGGCAGTACGGTAGCCTTCCCTATAGAGTTACAGGCAGTACGGTAGCCTTCCCTATAGAGTTACAGGCAGTACGGTAGCCTTCCCTATAGAGTTACAGGCAGTACGGTAGCCTTCCCTATAGAGTTACAGGCAGTACGGTAGCCTTCCCTATAGAGTTACAGGCAGTACGGTAGCCTTCCCTATAGAGTTACAGGCAGTACGGTAGCCTTCCCTATAGAGTTACAGGCAGTACGGTAGCCTTCCCTATAGAGTTACAGGCAGTACGGTAGCCTTCCCTATAGAGTTACAGGCAGTACGGTAGCCTTCCCTATAGAGTTACAGGCAGTACGGTAGCCTTCCCTATAGAGTTACAGGCAGTACGGTAGCCTTCCCTATAGAGTTACAGGCAGTACGGTAGCCTTCCCTATAGAGTTACAGGCAGTACGGTAGCCTTCCCTATAGAGTTACAGGCAGTACGGTAGCCTTCCCTATAGAGTTACAGGCAGTACGGTAGCCTTCCCTATAGAGTTACAGGCAGTACGGTAGCCTTCCCTATGGAGTCAGACCATATATCCCCCTTTCTATATTTACCCCTTCAGTACCGGTGATGTCTTTCTATATTTACCCCTTCAGTACCGGTGATGTCTTTCTATATTTACCCCTTCAGTACCGGTGATGTCTTTCTATATTTACCCCTTCAGTACCGGTGATGTCTTTCTATATTTACCCCTTCAGTACCGGTGATGTCTTTCTATATTTACCCTTCAGTACCGGTGATGTCTTTCTATATTTACCCCTTCAGTACCGGTGATGTCTTTCTATATTTACCCCTTCAGTACCGGTGATGTCTTTCTATATTTACCCCTTCAGTACCGGTGATGTCTTTTCTATTGGATTTCAGCGACATTTAGACGATTATATGTATTCTTTTGCTTAAGTCTTTCAAGATCCAATTACCGTATACGCATTTCTTCATTTTTTGGGGCTATTATTAGACGATCTTATACAGTTTAGGAAGAACCTGTGGGAATAATAAATGTAAAGACTATCTCGATCAACCCTCTGACTTCCACATACCGGCACTCTTCCTAATGTGAATAAAATCATCAAATAATAGCCAGAATAAACTGCCAAAACGCGTGATAATCTTGAAAGGGTTAATCTCGCTAGTGATCAAGTTATAGGGAGGTTAGTAGCCAACATATGGCTAACCCCTTCTTCCTCATGCTTAGTTTGGAGATGTTAAGACGTTCGGCCCACTAGTTTGGCGATTTGTGACACATCTTTCAATTACAGGTATAAAACCTTTTGTGCCATTTAGGTGTCGATGTTTTCCTGGCGAGCGATACCGATAGCAAGCAAGCCTGTAATTTAGGAGAAAATGGCCTTTGGCCGAGACATTCTTCAACCGAAAAATGTACACATTTTATCTCGAAGGGGAGTCTTGGGGGAGTTTTTAAAAGATTGATGGAGCTCTAGGGAGCAAACTGAAAACCTCCCCTTAACCACTTCACCACCATGACGCCTTTTTACCTTTGATTCTGGCTACAATTAGAGGATTTTAAGCAGTTTAAGAAGGACCTATGTTATTAAGTGGATTTATTGAGAACGTGTTCACCCATTTGAGTCGTAGAGGTAGATTATAAACCATAGGGAATCGTTTAATGGTAACCTGATGACCTTCTCTGGAACTCTCTCCCAGAATCAGTCTTTCCCTCTTCCTACGACTTAAATGTCTTCAAACTCCGTGTGTCCAGGCATTTTAGCTCGAATGTCCTTTGATTTGGCCATGTCCTTTTTCAACTCTGGGGGAGGCACTCGCTACAGGCAGTTCTGCGTTTTGTCTCCCTCACTCACTTAGACAAAAAACAAAATAAAGATCTGTGGACATCAACGAGGCAAAGACTATCTCAACTAACCCTCTGCCTTCCATACACCCTTCCTAATCTAAACAAAACCGTTTAATAATAGCCAGAACATTATAATGGTAAACCGTTTAATAATAGCCAGAACATTATAATGGTAAACCGTTTAATAATAGCCAGAACATTATAATGGTAAACCGTTTAATAATAGCCAGAAACATTATAATGGTAAACCGTTTAATAATAGCCAGAACATTATAATGGTAAACCGTTTAATAATAGCCAGAACATTATAATGGTAAACCGTTTAATAATAGCCAGAACATTATAATGGTAAACCGTTTAATAATAGCCAGAACATTATAATGGTAAACCGTTTAATAATAGCCAGAACATTATAATGGTAAACCGTTTAATAATAGCCAGAACATTATAATGGTAAACCGTTTAATAATAGCCAGAACATTATAATGGTAAACCGTTTAATAATAGCCAGAACATTATAATGGTAAACCGTTTAATAATAGCCAGAACATTATAATGGTAAACCGTTTAATAATAGCCAGAACATTATAATGGTAAACCGTTTAATAATAGCCAGAACATTATAATGGTAAACCGTTTAATAATAGCCAGAACATTATAATGGTAAACCGTTTAATAATAGCCAGAACATTATAATGGTAAACCGTTTAATAATAGCCAGAACATTATAATGGTAAACCGTTTAATAATAGCCAGAACATTATAATGGTAAACCGTTTAATAATAGCCAGACCATTATAATGGTAAACCGTTTAATAATAGCCAGAACATTATAATGGTAAAGATTATCTCACTTGGAGGGACCAGTCTTGCTAAGGCAGCCTCCCAGAAGCTGGGTGTGGTCAACCACCTCAAGGGGTTCTTTACCCCTGTACAGCTTCTTGCTCTGTACAGGTGCACGGTGCATCCTTGTATTGAGTATTGTTCACATGTGTGGGGAGGATCCTCTCACACCGCACTCCTAGACAAAGTAGAAATTAAGTCCTTTCGTATCATTAACTCCCGTTCACTCACCAACTATCTGCAATCTCTCTCTCTCCACCGCAATGTTGCATCTCTCTCGCTATTCTATCGCTACTATAATAATCAGTGTTCCTCCGAGCTCTCCCAGTGTATACCACCTTCTCTACGTAGGGCACGTGGTACCCGTCTTGCAACACAATCTCACCCCTACTCTGTGCAACTCTCTAACCCAAGAGTGAAACGTTACTCTCAGACTTTTTTCTATTCAACAGCTGAGCTCTGGAACTCTCTCCCAGAATCAGTCTTTACCTCTTCCTATGACTTAAATTGCTTCAAACTCCGAGTGTCCAGGCACATAGAAGAACAAAAAACTGACTTCCATATACCGGTATCCTTCCTAATCTGAATAAAATCGTTTAATAATAGCCAGAAAATCGAAAAGAAATGTGCCATTGGATCTAGAAAAGGTTAACATCACTTAATACATATTTTATTTCCACGTAGACCGAAACCCACTATAGTGATTAATTAACAGGAAGTGAAGTAGACGATATACTAAGGTTGCTATTATTAGCATTAATAATAATAGTAGTAGTAGTAATTTGTAGTAGCAATAGTAGTGTTAGTAGTATTATTATTAGTAATACAGCGATAGTAGTAGTAGTAGTACAGTAGTAGTAGTACAGTAGTATTGTTATTATTATTATATATATAATTATTAACAGTAGTAGTAGTGGTAGTAGTAATAGTAGTAGCTGTAGTAATAGTAGTACCTTTATTTGTATTACTATTATTGCAAACTTATACTATTTTTTTATTTATATATTTTGTTTTGTAAATATCAGTATCTACAGCAGCTGCTTGTACTTCCTTGCAGACCCAAACCCGCGCGTGATCAATATAACCGGAAATGAATTATCCGACAACATATGGTTAGCCTGCTGATATACCGGTAACTTACTGGTGGGCTGCTCAGGTAGGCCTATAGCTACCGGTGAACATGGGAAGAGTCATACCTACATATTCATAACAACTTGTTCGGCAATGTTGGTGTGGTAGGAGCAATTTTAGAGCTCTGCGCGAATGTAAGTAACAACATTCTAACTTTAGTATGGGAAGGGGGTGGGGGGAGAAGAAGAGGAAGAATGACCAAAATTATCAATAATATTAGAAATCTTCCATATGAAGAAAGATTGACAAAATTAAGGTTACATTCGTAAGAGAGACGCAGAGTTAGAGGGAATATGATAGAGGTGTTCAAATGGGTTAGTGGGATTAATAAATTAAGGTTACATTCGTAAGAGAGACGCAGAGTTAGAGGGAATATGATAGAGGTGTTCAAAGGGGTTAGTGGGATTAATAAATTAAGGTTACATTCGTAAGAGAGACGCAGAGTTAGAGGGAATATGATAGAGGTGTTCAAATGGGTTAGTGGGATTAATAAATTAAGGTTACATTCGTAAGAGAGACGCAGAGTTAGAGGGAAATATGATAGAGGTGTTCAAATGGGTAAGTGGGATTAATAAATTAAGGTTACATTCGTAAGAGAGACGCAGGGTTAGAGGGAATATAGAGGTGTGTTCAATGGGTTAGTGGGATTATTAAATTAAGGTTACATTCGTAAGAGAGACGCAGAGTTAGAGGGAATATGATAGAGGTGTTTCAAATGGGTTAGTGGGATTAATAAATTAAGGTTACATTCGTAAGAGAGACGCAGAGTTAGAGGGGATATGATAGAGGTGTTCAAATGGGTTAGTGGGATTAATAAATTAAGGTTACATTCGTAAGAGAGACGCAGAGTTAGAGGGAATATGATAGAGGTGTTCAAATGGGTTAGTGGGATTAATAAATTAAGGTTACATTCGTAAGAGAGACGCAGAGTTAGAGGGATATGATAGAGGTGTTCAAATGGGTTAGTGGGATTAATAAATTAAGGTTACATTCGTAAGAGAGCAGAGTTAGAGGGAATATGATAGAGGTGTTCAAATGGTTAGTGGGATTAATAAATTAAGGTTACATTCGTAAGAGAGACGCAGAGTTAGAGGGAATATGATAGAGGTGTTCAAAGGGGTTAGTGGGATTAATAAATTAAGGTTACATTCGTAAGAGAGACGCAGAGTTAGAGGGAATATGATAGAGGTGTTCAAATGGGTTAGTGGGATTAATAAATTAAGGTTACATTCGTAAGAGAGACGCAGAGTTAGAGGGGATATGATAGAGGTGTTCAAATGGGTTAGTGGGATTAATAAATTAAGGTTACATTCGTAAGAGAGACGCAGAGTTAGAGGGAATATGATAGAGGTGTTCAAAGGGGTTAGTGGGATTAATAAATTAAGGTTACATTCGTAAGAGAGACGCAGAGTTAGAGGGAATATGATAGAGGTGTTCAAAGGGGTTAGTGGGATTAATAAATTAAGGTTACATTCGTAAGAGAGACGCAGAGTTAGAGGGAATATGATAGAGGTGTTCAAAGGGGTTAGTGGGATTAATAAATTAAGGTTACATTCGTAAGAGAGACGAAGAGTTAGAGGGAATATGATAGAGGTGTTCAAATGGGTTAGTGGGATTAATAAATTAAGGTTACATTCGTAAGAGAGACGCAGAGTTAGAGGGAATATGATAGAGGTGTTCAAATGGGTTAGTGGGATTAATAAATTAAGGTTACATTCGTAAGAGAGACGCAGAGTTAGAGGGAATATGATAGAGGTGTTCAAATGGGTTAGTGGGATTAATAAATTAAGGTTACATTCGTAAGAGAGACGCAGAGTTAGAGGGAATATGATAGAGGTGTTCAAATGGGTTAGTGGGATAAATAAATTAAGGTTACATTCGTAAGAGAGAGACGCAGAGTTAGAGGGAATATGATAGAGGTGTTCAAATGGGTTAGTGGGATTAATAAATTAAGGTTACATTCGTAAGAGAGACGCAGAGTTAGAGGGAATATGATAGAGGTGTTCAAATGGGTTAGTGGGATTAATAAATTAAGGTTACATTCGTAAGAGAGACGCAGAGTTAGAGGGAATATGATAGTGGTGTTCAAATGGGTTAGTGGGATTAATAAATTAAGGTTACATTCGTAGGAGAGACGCAGAGTTAGAGGGAATATGATAGAGGTGTTCAAATTGGTTAGTGGGATTAATAAATTAAGGTTACATTCGTAGGAGAGACGCAGAGTTAGAGGGGATATGGTAGAGGTGTTCAAATGGGTTAGTGGGATTAATAAAGGGGACATAAAACATGTACTGAACCTCTGTGCTGTAATATGATAGAGGTGTTCAAATGGGTTAGTTGGATTAATACAGGGGACATAAAACATGTACTGAACCTCTGTGCTGTAATATGAAAGAGGTGTTCAAATGGGTTAGTGGGATTAATAAAGGGGACATAAAACATGTACTGAACCTCTGTGCTGTAATATGATAGAGGTGTTCAAATGGGTTAGTGGGATTAATACAGGGGACATAAAACATGTACTGAACCTCTGTGCTGTAATATGATAGAGGTGTTCAAATGGGTTAGTGGGATTAATACAGGGGACATAAAACATGTACTGAACCTCTGTGCTGTAATAAGATCAACACGATAGATAGCTTCAAGATAAAATCAAATAGGCACATGGACGAGATGGGTTGGTTGTGAGAGGGATCTGCCTTGTGTGGGCCAGTTTGTGTGTGTTTTATATATATATATATATATATATATATATATATATATATATATATATATATTAATTAGGTTTACATTCGTTAGACAGACGCAGAGTTAGAGGGGATATGATAGAGGTGTTCAAGTGGGTTAGTGGGATTAACAAAGGGGACATGGCAAATGTACTAAAGCTCAGTGATAGCGAAAGAACTCGTACCAATGGTTTCAAATTAGATAAATTTCGTTTCAGAAAAGATATAGGCAAGTATTGGTTTGGTAACAGAGTTGTAGACGGGTGGAATGGACTACCAAGTGCTATAGTGGGATCTAAAACTGTAGGGAGCTTTAAGATAAAATTGGATAAGCATATGGACGAGAAGGGTTGGGTGTGAAGGGGGATCAGCCGGGTTGGGCCAATCAGCGCTCTGCAACCTCCATAATCCTGCGTTAATCTCTAACCGTTTTGGTAAGATGATCCTCAGGGTATTAGAGTGTGAAGCCTATAATTGGGCTTTGTAATGAATTGGGGTTGTGTGGGACAGGGATCTGCCTTGCTTAGGCCAATCGGCTTTCTGCAGACTCCCATTTTCTTATGTTCTTATGTTCTTATATATATATATATATATAATTTAATTTCTTCCTAAAATAAATCGTAATCAGTATACCCAATGATTTAATACTGTTTAATTACGCTTGATATAAACAGTGTCCTTGGCGGTGTCACACAAGATCTTTCCCGTCAATGTTTACGGGCAATTGTAGTCTGGCAGCTTCAAAATATAAGTTCCGTAAGAATTAAACTACCTAACATAATCTACCTTCGATCTAGTTTCCGATGTCAATGTGAAAGAGCCTCAAAATAGTACGAGAAAAAAATGGAAATTACCGGAAAAAGCGTTGATGAGACACAAGCATTATACGATAAAATACTTGCACATTGAAAATTGCCGGAATAAGCGTTCGTGTGACACTGGCTTAGCGAACAAGAAGATAATCCCACGAACGTGACTTTACATAAATGATGAGAGTCCTAGTTTCGCCCAGTACTTTGTCAATTGTAGGACCTTTCGTGCATATATGTTGCGATTGTTTTCCCTGGCGAGCGAAAGCGAGCGTGTAATTTATTAGGAACCGGCCCGATTTTTTTTTAAAGTGTATCTCGAAGGGGGAAGGGGGGGTGGGCCTTAGGGGTGTTTTTAAGCTTGAAGGAGGTCAAGGGGGCAATCTAAAAATAGTACTACTAATAATAATAATAATAAATACTAATATAAAAAATATAATATATATAAAATAAAATATAAAACAAATCCCTTTCCATAATATAATTAGGTAAATATCATGTTTAACACCGGGACAATATTTTACAAGTATTTTGTATTTGTTTACCTTTTTTTTTTTTTTTTTTTTTTTTGTTAAGTGTGTTATTTTATGAACCCAGTCGGAAATTGCAATCAAACATTATCCATCAATCTTAAGACACCAAAGCAACATAACATATTCGCTCGCTCACGATCACATTTCCGTCAATTTTGACTGCGTGGGATACAACAATAAGTTGAGGGGGCTTTGGCAATGAAGTACATGATATAACTTATTTTGTGTTAGTTATTTAGGGCGTATATTATAATGAATTACCGACGGTTTGGACATAATATGGCAATGAAGTACATGATATAACTTATTTTGTGTTAGTTATTTAGGGCGTATATTATAATGAATTACCGACGGTTTGGACATAATATGGCAATGAAGTACATGATATAACTTATTTTGTGTTAGTTATTTAGGGCGTATATTATAATGAATTACCGACGGTTTGGACATAATATGGCAATGAAGTACATGATATAACTTATTTTGTGTTAGTTATTTAGGGCGTATATTATAATGAATTACCGACGGTTTGGACATTTTGTGTTAGTTATTTAGGGCGTATATTATAATGAATTACCGACGGTTTGGACATAATATGGCAATGAAGTACATGATATAACTTATTAATATATTTGCCTAAATAATATATCGATGGTTCCCACCCGGTGTTAAACTGAATAAACTCCCATAATACACTTAGTTATAACCCTATTAGAATATTAAGCCAGCACACTGTAAGTCAAGAATATGTGAAGACTGGACCCTATTAGAATATTAAGCCAGCACACTGTAAGTCAAGAATATGTGAAGACTGGACCCTTTTGGAATATTAAGCCAGCACACTGTAAGTCAAGAATATGTGAAGACTGGACCCTATTAGAATATTAAGCCAGCACACTGTAAGTCAAGAATATGTGAAGACTGGACCCTATTAGAATATTAAGCCAGCACACTGTAAGTCAAGAATATGTGAAGACTGGACCCTTTTGGAATATTAAGCCAGCACACTGTAAGTCAAGAATATGTGAAGACTGGACCCTATTAGAATATTAAGCCAGCACACTGTAAGTCAAGAATATGTGAAGACTGGACCCTATTAGAATATTAAGCCAGCACACTGTAAGTCAAGAATATGTGAAGACTGGACCCTATTAGAATATTAAGCCAGCACACTGTAAGTCAAGAATATGTGAAGACTGGACCCTATTAGAATATTAAGCCAGCACACTGTAAGTCAAGAATATGTGAAGACTGGACCCTTTTGGAATATTAAGCCAGCACACTGTAAGTCAAGAATATGTGAAGACTGGACCCTTTTGGAATATTAAGCCAGCACACTGTAAGTCAAGAATATGTGAAGACTGGACCCTATTAGAATATTAAGCCAGCACACTGTAAGTCAAGAATATGTGAAGACTGGACCCTTTTGGAATATTAAGCCAGCACACTGTAAGTCAAGAATATGTGAAGACTGGACCCTTTTGGAATATTAAGCCAGCACACTGTAAGTCAAGAATATGTGAAGACTGGACCCTTTTTGAGAAATGCAGTCCCTTGAACATAATATATTGTTAGTCTTACCTTTAATATATATCTCCTGGTACGAATAAAGTCCACCCCTCGCTATAAACACTTCACTATCGCAGGCACACGATATAAACTATATATATACAAAGTCTATTATAGACTTTTCAGTTTTTATTGGGTCATTTGAAGTGAACCAATACTATTTTATGTCAGTTTCAGGTATTTTTGTTCTCATATTCAGTGCTATATTGATGCTTACACTGTTTTAGTAGGTCTTCTGAAGTGAAATCATAAAAGGATGATAGTATAAATGTTATGTTTTGTTTTAATTATGTCTTTTGAATAGCAGAGACGATACTATAAATTGATAAAAATATACTTTGAAAAGTAGACAGAATGAAAATAAACACCATGTGAGGAAGAGCACTTTATTGACAAGTTTCGCATATAGCTTCATCAGGCCAATGACATACACCAAAAAAAAAAAATCCGGTCAACAGTTTCTTTTCGGACGGAGAAGAGGGAGGGGGAGGAGGAAAGAGGGCGGGAAAAATCCATGCAGAGGTCAAGTGAATGGTGGAGTCAAGATTAATGGGCGGAGCTCTCCGTCTACCCAGCGTGTGTGTGTGTGTGTGTGTGTGTGTGTGTGAATATAGTACACTTCTCACATGGTGTTTATTTTGATACTATAAATGTTATGCTTCTCAGGTTGTATGGTGTCTTTTGAAGTGATGACATGACAAAAACAATGCTATTTTATGTTATTTTCCTGGTATTTCTTCTCATATTCCTTCCAATCTTAACACGAATTTAATATACAAAGTTAATTTTAGGTTTTTTAGTTTGTATTACGTCTTAAGTGATAACATCGCAAAAACAATACTATTTTATGAACATTTTATGATATTCCGTCTCATATTAATTCCTGTCTTTAGTAATATTGTCATTTTATTAAGCCTTTTAAAGTGAGAACACATCAGAAACAGCCCAGTTGTATGTGTTCGGCTTAATTGTGTATTTTGAAGTGCGAAAAAGCAAAACACTATTTGGAATTGAAATTAATTTTTAAATTGATAATTTTTTATAAATTTTAAGTCAGTGTTTATATAATCCTTCTCATATTATTCATTCCAGTCCTAAGCAATATCGTCCTCCTTTAACACAAACACACACAATCAGTATTATCATGCGTATTTTCTTTTCTTGATGGATTGAATATACTGTAATGTCCTCAGAATTCTTACTCCCCTCTCAGCACTTTTCGAAAAGTAGCTATGAGGTGCCGTTGTAAAGGCTTGGCTCTCAAAGGTTTTTTCGGCCATAGTGACGGAGAAAATTGTATCGTGGTTCCTCCGTAACCAAGCTGCTATCAGCCTGTGTTAGCCTACACATCTTCTCACCAATACAAAGTGCATCTGCGTATGTATAGTACTTGGTGGGAAGCCAGGCACCTCATGGTCGCCAAAGGCCGTATGAGACCTCGTAGTTAAGGTACCTAGGTTTAAGAAAAACTGTAGATTTTCAGCCTCAGGGCTGCAATGAACAATAAATCGACAATTATTATTATAACACACACATCAAAGCCACTCCAACAGCTTCCTCCTCTCATCTCAACACTTCAAAAAGTAGATACGAGGAGCCGTTGTAAAGGCTTATCCCTCAATACTTTCACCTAGACACTCAAAAACTGGTAGACATAATTCTATATATAATTTTCTTATTTTCGATTAGGTATATTATCCAAATTACCTTAGAATATTACGATTTCTAGTCAATTATCGACAAGAAATAGGTAGTAAGTCAACGAATTGACCAGAATTTAGGTGTCAATCACTCAACTGTTAAAGCTTCTAAGTTGAATTTAAGTATAAGGTAAATCGCGAGTTCCGAGTGCTCAAACCCAAGATCGGAGAGCAGGAGCGAGAGCGTGTACCACCTCCCACGTCTGCTGTAACACTGAGGGAGGAGTCCAGGTGAGGTATAAAGGTAGAGGGAGAGGGTGGTGGAGGTGGGCCTGCAGTATTGCCAATCTACTGTCTTCACGATGCACTAGACCCAAAATCCGCTAGACTGGGATAACATGACCTAATTATCGCTATTTGTATTGTTTGAATGGGGAGGGGGGATTTCTTTACCCCTTCTCCCTCTTGTTTAGCCCCATTAGTTTCACAATTTTAAGATCTTTCGGCCCATTTCTTTGCAAAGTTCAAGACATTTATGTGTTGAAGGTGTGCTAGGTGGCGAGCCTGTAATTTAGTAAGGAACCGGCCTTAGGCCGGTACATATATCTACAAAAAAAAAAAAAAAAAAAAAAAAAAAAATCTCGAAGGGGGGTCTTAGGGTTTAAATGTTTAAGGTTACTGGAAGTCTGGGGAGGAAACTAAAACAATAATCAAACAACCAATCAACACATGAATCAATAAATAAATAAATATACGCATACATGAATGAATACATAAGTAAATAAAAATTTCCCCTTGAAATGCGTACCACTGTCCATGACTGTAACCATGGCTGTACCCATGGCTGTAACTGCCATGGGTACTAAAATTCGTCACTTAAATTTGCTAGTGTACACTATGTTATTAAACTTTATAGACTCACAAATTCAAATAATAAAAAAAAAAAAAAAACAGTACCTGATAGCCTGATAAATAATAAGGGTGAACTCAATTAGTCCGTAACAATGTCAAATGAAAGACTATAACACCAAACAAAAGGGTAATTCGGTAGAGCACGTATAGTCACCTATAAACATTCTCTGTATACAATTATATCCATCTGGATTGATTTTAGGATGGAACTTATTTGTCAATAAATAGTATAATATGTAGTTTTGTAGTTGAGTATAGTTAATTATATCAATACATTTGTTTCTACAGATATACTTCCATAATTATAAAAAGGTGAGGTCCAAGAATGTTTATGAGTGACTGTACCTCCACCTACGCTGGCTGGTTCTTTACCATTAATGTTTATGAGTGACTGTACCTCCACCTACGCTGGCTGGTTCTTTACCATTAATGTTTATGAGTGACTGTACCTCCACCTACGCTGGCTGGTTCTTTACCATTAATGTTTATGAGTGACTGTACCTCCACCTACGCTGGCTGGTTCTTTACCATTAATGTTTATGAGTGACTGTACCTCCACCTACGCTGGCTGGTTCTTTACCATTAATGTTTATGAGTGACTGTACCTCCACCTACGCTGGCTGGTTCTTTACCATTAATGTTTATGAGTGACTGTACCTCCACCTACGCTGGCTGGTTCTTTACCATTAATGTTTATGAGTGACTGTACCTCCACCTACGCTGGCTGGTTCTTTACCATTAATGTTTATGAGTGACTGTACCTCCACCTACGCTGGCTGGTTCTTTACCATTAATGTTTATGAGTGACTGTACCTCCACCTACGCTGGCTGGTTCTTTACCATTAATGTTTATGAGTGACTGTACCTCCACCTACGCTGGCTGGTTCTTTACCATTAATGTTTATGAGTGACTGTACCTCCACCTACGCTGGCTGGTTCTTTACCATTAATGTTTATGAGTGACTGTACCTCCACCTACGCTGGCTGGTTCTTTACCATTAATGTTTATGAGTGACTGTACCTCCACCTACGCGGGCTGGTTCTCTACCATTAATGTTTATGAGTGACTGTACCTCCACCTACGCTGGCTGGTTCTTTACCATTAATGTTGTAAACCTAAATGTTCTTCTGGATCTGGGTTCCAGGATATGATCCAGATCGCCTCCTGAATTGAATGTTATTTCCTTGACGCATATCCTGTCTGTATGTATATACTCAGGCACATACCCCATTGCTGGGGGTGGCTGACTCGAGACAGAGCCCGAACATAAACAAAAATCAAGGGTTTTAATTTTCAGGGTCTGGGACAACTTTCGCGTTCCCTCGCCCCTTTCTCTGTTTCGATGAGTAGCAGAATTTTACAAAGGGAGGATTATTCCTATCCCCCTGCCCCCAGAAGGAAAAGTACGACAGTAAAAGAGACAGACAGAAACGGCTAAGGTTGGGTAGAGGATGCCAAACCTCACTCTGAATAGGACCAGTCCTCACCCATAGTGCCCACCAGGACTATCTGCCCACCAAATTTCATGATAATCGGTCTATAGCACATAATTCTATAATTTAAGAGAAACTCGCCTTTGGCCGGGGCATTCTTTACCAACAAATGAATAAATTTAGCTTGAAAGGGGTCCCGAGGTCCTCTGAAAGATATTGTTGACAAATTTGTAATAGAGTGGATGACTTGTAGCACATTGGCTGGTTTATAAGCAAGTAGGACTCAAGTACGGTGGACTAAAGTTTATCCAAGAGCACTCATAAAGACGAAGAAGAAGGAGAACAAGAAGACGAAGAAGGAGATAAAGCACAAGAAGAAGAAGAAGGAGGAGGTGGAAGTGGAGGAGGCGGCGGAAGAGGAGAATAATAATAATTAACAGATACAGAAGAAAAGTAAGAAGACAAAGAAGGAGAAGAAGAAGGAGATAAAGAAAAAGAAGACAAAAGAAAATGGTTAACATGTTCAGTATACAATCGCATGAACTTGAGCTCGATTTCCGAGAAGGATGAGACAGATGGGCAGTCTCTTCGCCCGATGCATTACTTCTTCTCGCAGTTAAAATGATACTTGTGATATAGGTCTATTGCAAAGTTTAATATAGGGTACATTTGTTGTATGTCTCTATAATTATCATGTATCTTATTGCATATTCTATCTATCTATCTATTGCGGGGCGCCTTACTTCCGTTTATGTGGGTGGCCATACACAAAACGCCCACAAGCGGGCTATGTCCCTCTGTGAGAAGTACAATTGTGTCAGTTTATTTAAGGACTTACAGGATTGATCGTCCGACTCCGAGGCCCTCTATGTATCTTTTTAACACCATTTTTCTACAGTGGTGTGTGGCTAGTCCATTCACTAACCTGCTTCACCCTAAGGTAAGCAGTACGGGTTTGTATAATGTTTACTCCCCTAGACAGATTTAATAGGAAGAGACTGGAGTTTTCGCAGAGAGGCTCCAGTCCTGACGTTATTCTTGACTTACAGTGTGTTGGCTTAATAATCCAATAGGGTTGATAGCCTCTAAAGTCATATTTTAACTAACAGGTTTAATTTGAAATGTGATGTCTATATGCAAACAGAGGTTTAAATCTATTATTATAATATGAATATATTAATTTAACATCAATGAAAGACACCCAACATTTCCGCTAGTCTGTCTTTACATAAACAAACAAATCTGGAAACCAATGACTTGGATTATACTTTTTCCCTTGACTGTCATCAGAAAGTGCTAGATTGGGCTGTAAAATTGCTACATTGGTAACACTGTGTCTTGGAGGGGTGGGTGGGGGGCGGGGTCTGGGGGGTCGGCCGAGCGTGACGAACCTCCCACAGCAGGGGTATAGAGTATGTACAGTCACGAGCATAAATGCTATGACATCAACCAGATAACGTCAACTCCTTCAGCGCAAGAGGTTTACACTGAGCTGAATAAAATCGTCTGATGGTAGCGATAATGAAATAAGGAAATAGTTTTGGGTATAAATAAAAAACTTAGCAATACCTTTCGAAAAGATGGGGCGAATGTAATATTGTTGGTGTCGCAGTATTTATGCTCGTGACTGTACAGTCGCTTAGAAAAAATCATGGATATCCTGATTTTCTGAATGTGTGTGTGTGTGTGTGTGTGTGTGTGAGGAGGGGTGGGGGGGGACGGTATATATATTTGTTTTATTGTTATATGCTTATGTTCTGGGTGTGGTGTCCCGAGTTCGAATCCCGGGAGGATCATACGCTTCCAATAATTTATTCAAGCACATTGGGGTTTGTAATGGAGGATTATTGTTAAGAACGGGGTTTGTAATGGAGGATTATTGTTAAGAACGGGGTTTGTAATGGAGGATTATTGTTAAGAACGGGGTTTGTAATGGAGGATTATTGTTAAGAACGGGGTTTGTAATGGAGGATTATTGTTAAGAACGGGGTTTGTAATGGAGGATTATTGTTAAGAACGGGGTTGT
Source organism: Paralithodes platypus (assembly GCA_032716605.1). Taxonomy (NCBI): domain Eukaryota; kingdom Metazoa; phylum Arthropoda; class Malacostraca; order Decapoda; family Lithodidae; genus Paralithodes; species Paralithodes platypus. The sequence goes on along the minus strand of CM064537.1, from coordinate 912,907 downwards.
AATGGAGGATTATTGTTAAGAACGGGGTTTGTAATGGAGGATTATTGTTAAGAACGGGGTTTGTAATGGAGGATTATTGTTAAGAACGGGGTTTGTAATGGAGGATTATTGTTAAGAACGGGGTTTGTAATGGAGGATTATTGTTAAGAACGGGGTTTGTAATGGAGGATTATTGTTAAGAACGGGGTTTGTAATGGAGGATTATTGTTAAGAACGGGGTTTGTAATGGAGGATTATTGTTAAGAACGGGGTTTGTAATGGAGGATTATTGTTAAGAACGGGGTTTGTAATGGAGGATTATTGTTAAGAACGGGGTTTGTAATGGAGGATTATTGTTAAGAACGGGGTTTGTAATGGAGGATTATTGTTAAGAACGGGTTTGTAATGGAGGATTATTGTTAAGAACGGGGTTTGTAATGGAGGATTATTGTTAAGAACGGGGTTTGTAATGGAGGATTATTGTTAAGAACGGGGTTTGTAATGGAGGATTATTGTTAAGAACGGGGTTTGTAATGGAGGATTATTGTTAAGAACGGGGTTTGTAATGGAGGATTATTGTTAAGAACGGGGTTTGTAATGGAGGATTATTGTTAAGAACGGGGTTTGTAAGGGAGGATTATTGTTAAGAACGGGGTTTGTAATGGAGGATTATTGTTAAGAACGGGGTTTGTAATGGAGGATTATTGTTAAGAACGGGGTTTTCCTTAATTATTTATCATTATTCTATTTTCTCCCTAGACCTCCATCAAAATTAAAAACAAATACCTCCAACTTTTCGAGATAAATGTGTGCATATTTCGGTGGAAACATGGGCTGGCCTAAGCCAATTCTTCCTACATTGATGGCTTGCTATCGCTCGCCAGGAACAAAATCAACTAAATGGCACCAACATAGACATTCGTGGACACCCCATTATGATTTATATTTTATTTTTATTGTGTATAATTTATTTATTCCACTGCACACAAAAAAAAACTCGTAACGAAATTAATGACAGCATGTGAGCCTAACGGGATTCGAACCTGGGTTACCACATACAGATCTTAAACACTCAAACCATTACACCATCAAGACAGTTAACAATAAGGTGTATTCAAGCAGAGCTTAGTAACGCTGCCTTTCTAAATTGATGTAATCATAAACTGTAAAATAATGTATTGATATAACTAATTGCGTTTATTTGTAAGTTAATTGGTGGTTAGTGACATTACGAATACACGAATAAAACGACTAACGACTTAACGCTTAACGACTTAACCCTGTCTGTACCGGCGACGTCTTTGTAATTGTGATCTATAGCTACTATTAGACGATTTGTAATAGTGATCTAGGGCTACTATTAGACGACTGTATTCAGATATAAAAGGACCTCCAGCAATTAACAGGCTTCTAACTATCACCCTCAACCCTTGCTACTGCCACACACCCTTCTGTACCGGCGACGTCTTTGTAATTGTGATCTATAGCTACTATTAGACGACTGTATTCAGATATAAAAGGACCTCCAGCAATTAACAGGCTTCTAACTATCACCCTCAACCCTTGCTACTACCACACACCCTTCTGTACCGGCGACGTCTTTGTAATTGTATTTTGGCTACTATTAGACGACTGTATTCAGATATAAAAGGACCTCCAGCAATTAACAGGCTTCTAACTATCACCCTCAACCCTTCCTACTGCCACACACCCTTCTGTACCGGCGACGTCTTTGTAATTGTGATCTATAGCTAATATTAGACGACTGTATTCAGATATAAAAGGACCTCCAGCAATTAACAGGCTTCTAACTATCACCCTCAACCCTTGCTACTGCCACACACCCTTCTGTACCGGCGACGTCTTTGTAATTGTGATCTATAGCTACTATTAGACGACTGTATTCAGATATAAAAGGACCTCCAGCAATTAACAGGCTTCTAACTATCACCCTCAACCCTTGCTACTGCCACACACCCTTCTGTACCGGCGACGTCTTTGTAATTGTATTTTGGCTACTATTAGACGACTGTATTCAGATATAAAAGGACCTCCAGCAATTAACAGGCTTCTAACTATCACCCTCAACCCTTGCTACTGCCACACACACCCTTCTGTACCGGCGACGTCTTTGTAATTGTGATCTATAGCTACTATTAGACGACTGTATTCAGATATAAAAGGACCTCCAGCAATTAACAGGCTTCTAACTATCACCCTCAACCCTTGCTACTGCCACACACCCTTCTGTACCGGCGACGTCTTTGTAATTGTGATCTATAGCTACTATTAGACGACTGTATTCAGATATAAAAGGACCTCCAGCAATTAACAGGCTTCTAACTATCACCCTCAACCCTTGCTACTGCCACACACCCTTCTGTACCGGCGACGTCTTTGTAATTGTGATCTATAGCTACTATTAGACGACTGTATTCAGATATAAAAGGACCTCCAGCAATTAACAGGCTTCTAACTATCACCCTCAACCCTTGCTACTGCCACACACCCTTCTGTACCGGCGACGTCTTTGTAATTGTGATCTATAGCTACTATTAGACGACTGTATTCAGATATAAAAGGACCTCCAGCAATTAACAGGCTTCTAACTATCACCCTCAACCCTTGCTACTACCACACACCCTTCTGTACCGGCGACGTCTTTGTAATTGTATTTTGGCTACTATTAGACGACTGTATTCAGATATAAAAGGACCTCCAGCAATTAACAGGCTTCTAACTATCACCCTCAACCCTTGCTACTGCCACACACCCTTCTGTACTGGCGACGTCTTTGTAATTGTGATCTATAGCTACTATTAGACGACTGTATTCAGATATAAAAGGACCTCCAGCAATTAACAGGCTTCTAACTATCACCCTCAACCCTTGCTACTACCACACACCCTTCTGTACCGGCGACGTCTTTGTAATTGTATTTTGGCTACTATTAGACGACTGTATTCAGATATAAAAGGACCTCCAGCAATTAACAGGCTTCTAACTATCACCCTCAACCCTTGCTACTGCCACACACCCTTCTGTACCGGCGACGTCTTTGTAATTGTGATCTATAGCTACTATTAGACGACTGTATTCAGATATAAAAGGACCTCCAGCAATTAACAGGCTTCTAACTATCACCCTCAACCCTTGCTACTGCCACACACCCTTCTGTACCGGCGACGTCTTTGTAATTGTGATCTATAGCTACTATTAGACGACTGTATTCAGATATAAAAGGACCTCCAGCAATTAACAGGCTTCTAACTATCACCCTCAACCCTTTCTACTACCACACACCCTTCTGTACCGGTGACGTCTTTGTAATTGTATTTTAGCTACTATTAGACGACTGTATTCAGATATAAAAGGACCTCCAGCAATTAACAGGCTTCTAACTATCACCCTCAACCCTTGCTACTGCCACACACCCTTCTGTACCGGCGACGTCTTTGTAATTGTATTTTGGCTACTATTAGACGACTGTATTCAGATATAAAAGGACCTCCAGCAATTAACAGGCTTCTAACTATCACCCTCAACCCTTGCTACTGCCACACACCCTTATGTACCGGCGACGTCTTTGTAATTGTATTTTGGCTACTATTAGACGACTGTATTCAGATATAAAAGGACCTCCAGCAATTAACAGGCTTCTAACTATCACCCTCAACCCTTGCTACTACCACACACCCTTCTGTACCGGCGACGTCTTTGTAATTGTATTTTGGCTACTATTAGACGACTGTATTCAGATATAAAAGGACCTCCAGCAATTAACAGGCTTCTAACTATCACCCTCAACCCTTGCTACTGCCACACACCCTTCTGTACCGGCGACGTCTTTGTAATTGTGATCTATAGCTACTATTAGACGACTGTATTCAGATATAAAAGGACCTCCAGCAATTAACAGGCTTCTAACTATCACCCTCAACCCTTGCTACTGCCACACACCCTTCTGTACCGGCGACGTCTTTGTAATTGTGATCTATAGCTACTATTAGACGACTGTATTCAGATATAAAAGGACCTCCAGCAATTAACAGGCTTCTAACTATCACCCTCAACCCTTGCTACTACCACACACCCTTCTGTACAGGCGACGTCTTTTTAACTCTATTATGGCTACTACTAGACGACTTTATTCAGTTCTAAAGGACCTCCAGCAATTAACAGGCTTTGAACTATCACCTCAACCCTTGCTACTGCCACACACCCTTCTGTACCGGCGACGTCTTTGTAATTGTGATCTATAGCTACTATTAGACGACTGTATTCAGATATAAAAGGACCTCCAGCAATTAACAGGCTTCTAACTATCACCCTCAACCCTTGCTACTGCCACACACCCTTCTGTACCGGCGACGTCTTTGCAATTGTGATCTATAGCTACTATTAGACGACTGTATTCAGATATAAAAGGACCTCCAGCAATTAACAGGCTTCTAACTATCACCCTCAACCCTTGCTACTACCACACACCCTTCTGTACCGGCGACGTCTTTGTAATTGTATTTTGGCTACTATTAGACGACTGTATTCAGATATAAAAGGACCTCCAGCAATTAACAGGCTTCTAACTATCACCCTCAACCCTTCCTACTGCCACACACCCTTCTGTACCGGCGACGTCTTTGTAATTGTGATCTATAGCTAATATTAGACGACTGTATTCAGATATAAAAGGACCTCCAGCAATTAACAGGCTTCTAACTATCACCCTCAACCCTTGCTACTGCCACACACCCTTCTGTACCGGCGACGTCTTTGTAATTGTGATCTATAGCTACTATTAGACGACTGTATTCAGATATAAAAGGACCTCCAGCAATTAACAGGCTTCTAACTATCACCCTCAACCCTTGCTACTGCCACACACCCTTCTGTACCGGCGACGTCTTTGTAATTGTATTTTGGCTACTATTAGACGACTGTATTCAGATATAAAAGGACCTCCAGCAATTAACAGGCTTCTAACTATCACCCTCAACCCTTGCTACTGCCACACACCCTTCTGTACCGGCGACGTCTTTGTAATTGTGATCTATAGCTACTATTAGACGACTGTATTCAGATATAAAAGGACCTCCAGCAATTAACAGGCTTCTAACTATCACCCTCAACCCTTGCTACTGCCACACACCCTTCTGTACCGGCGACGTCTTTGTAATTGTGATCTATAACTACTATTAGACGACTGTATTCAGATATAAAAGGACCTCCAGCAATTAACAGGCTTCTAACTATCACCCTCAACCCTTGCTACTGCCACACACCCTTCTGTACCGGCGACGTCTTTGTAATTGTGATCTATAGCTACTATTAGACGACTGTATTCAGATATAAAAGGACCTCCAGCAATTAACAGGCTTCTAACTATCACCCTCAACCCTTGCTACTGCCACACACCCTTCTGTACCGGCGACGTCTTTGTAATTGTGATCTATAGCTACTATTAGACGACTGTATTCAGATATAAAAGGACCTCCAGCAATTAACAGGCTTCTAACTATCACCCTCAACCCTTGCTACTACCACACACACCCTTCTGTACCGGCGACGTCTTTGTAATTGTATTTTGGCTACTATTAGACGACTGTATTCAGATATAAAAGGACCTCCAGCAATTAACAGGCTTCTAACTATCACCCTCAACCCTTGCTACTGCCACACACCCTTCTGTACCGGCGACGTCTTTGTAATTGTGATCTATAGCTACTATTAGACGACTGTATTCAGATATAAAAGGACCTCCAGCAATTAACAGGCTTCTAACTATCACCCTCAACCCTTGCTACTACCACACACCCTTCTGTACCGGCGACGTCTTTGTAATTGTATTTTGGCTACTATTAGACGACTGTATTCAGATATAAAAGGACCTCCAGCAATTAACAGGCTTCTAACTATCACCCTCAACCCTTGCTACTGCCACACACCCTTCTGTACCGGCGACGTCTTTGTAATTGTGATCTATAGCTACTATTAGACGACTGTATTCAGATATAAAAGGACCTCCAGCAATTAACAGGCTTCTAACTATCACCCTCAACCCTTGCTACTGCCACACACCCTTCTGTACCGGCGACGTCTTTGTAATTGTGATCTATAGCTACTATTAGACGACTGTATTCAGATATAAAAGGACCTCCAGCAATTAACAGGCTTCTAACTATCACCCTCAACCCTTGCTACTACCACACACCCTTCTGTACCGGTGACGTCTTTGTAATTGTATTTTAGCTACTATTAGACGACTGCATTCAGATATAAAAGGACCTCCAGCAATTAACAGGCTTCTAACTATCACCCTCAACCCTTGCTACTGCCACACACCCTTCTGTACCGGCGACGTCTTTGTAATTGTATTTTGGCTACTATTAGACGACTGTATTCAGATATAAAAGGACCTCCAGCAATTAACAGGCTTCTAACTATCACCCTCAACCCTTGCTATTGCCACACACCCTTATGTACCGGCGACGTCTTTGTAATTGTATTTTGGCTACTATTAGACGACTGTATTCAGATATAAAAGGACCTCCAGCAATTAACAGGCTTCTAACTATCACCCTCAACCCTTGCTACTACCACACACCCTTCTGTACCGGCGACGTCTTTGTAATTGTATTTTGGCTACTATTAGACGACTGTATTCAGATATAAAAGGACCTCCAGCAATTAACAGGCTTCTAACTATCACCCTCAACCCTTGCTACTGCCACACACCCTTCTGTACCGGCGACGTCTTTGTAATTGTGATCTATAGCTACTATTAGACGACTGTATTCAGATATAAAAGGACCTCCAGCAATTAACAGGCTTCTAACTATCACCCTCAACCCTTGCTACTACCACACACCCTTCTGTACCGGCGACGTCTTTGTAATTGTGATCTATAGCTACTATTAGACGACTGTATTCAGATATAAAGGACCTCCAGCAATTAACAGGCTTCTAACTATCACCCTCAACCCTTGCTACTACCACACACCCTTCTGTACCGGCGACGTCTTTGTAATTGTATTTTGGCTACTATTAGACGACTGTATTCAGATATAAAAGGACCTCCAGCAATTAACAGGCTTCTAACTATCACCCTCAACCCTTGCTACTGCCACACACCCTTCTGTACCGGCGACGTCTTTGTAATTGTGATCTATAGCTACTATTAGACGACTGTATTCAGATATAAAAGGACCTCCAGCAATTAACAGGCTTCTAACTATCACCCTCAACCCTTGCTACTGCCACACACCCTTCTGTACCGGCGACGTCTTTGCAATTGTGATCTATAGCTACTATTAGACGACTGTATTCAGATATAAAAGGACCTCCAGCAATTAACAGGCTTCTAACTATCACCCTCAACCCTTGCTACTGCCACACACCCTTCTGTACCGGCGACGTCTTTGTAATTGTATTTTGGCTACTACTAGACGACTGTATTCAGATATAAAAGGACCTCCAGCAATTAACAGGCTTCTAACTATCACCCTCAACCCTTGCTACTGCCACACACCCTTCTGTACCGGCGACGTCTTTGTAATTGTGATCTATAGCTACTATTAGACGACTGTATTCAGATATAAAAGGCCCTCCAGCAATTAACAGGCTTCTAACTATCACCCTCAACCCTTGCTACTGCCACACACCCTTCTGTACCGGCGACGTCTTTGTAATTGTGATCTATAGCTACTATTAGACGACTGTATTCAGATATAAAAGGACCTCCAGCAATTAACAGGCTTCTAACTATCACCCTCAACCCTTGCTACTGCCACACACCCTTCTGTACCGGCGACGTCTTTGTAATTGTGATCTATAGCTACTATTAGATGACTGTATTCAGATATAAAAGGGCCTCCAGCAATTAACAGGCTTCTAACTATCACCCTCAACCCTTGCTACTGCCACACACCCTTCTGTACCGGCGACGTCTTTGTAATTGTGATCTATAGCTACTATTAGACGACTGTATTCAGATATAAAAGGACCTCCAGCAATTAACAGGCTTCTAACTATCACCCTCAACCCTTGCTACTGCCACACACCCTTCTGTACCGGCGACGTCTTTGTAATTGTGATCTATAGCTACTATTAGACGACTGTATTTAGATATAAAAGGACCTCCAGCAATTAACAGGCTTCTAACTATCACCCTCAACCCATGCTACTGCCACACACCCTTCTGTACCGGCGACGTCTTTGTAATTGTATTTTGGCTACTATTAGACGACTGTATTCAGATATAAAAGGACCTCCAGCAATTAACAGGCTTTTAACTATCACCCTCAACCCTTGCTACTGCCACACACCCTTCTGTACCGGCGACGTCTTTGTAATTGTGATCTATAGCTACTATTAGACGACTGTATTCAGATATAAAAGGACCTCCAGCAATTAACAGGCTTCTAACTATCACCCTCAACCCTTGCTACTGCCACACACCCTTCTGTACCGGCGACGTCTTTGTAATTGTGATCTATAGCTACTATTAGACGACTGTATTCAGATATAAATGGACCTCCAGCAATTAACAGGCTTCTAACTATCACCCTCAACCCTTGCTACTGCCACACACCCTTCTGTACCGGCGACGTCTTTGTAATTGTATTTTGGCTACTATTAGACGACTGTATTCAGATATAAAAGGGACTCCAGCAATTAACAGGCTTCTAACTATCACCCTCAACCCTTGCTACTACCACACACCCTTCTGTACCGGCGACGTCTTTGTAATTGTATTTTGGCTACTATTAGACGACTGTATTCAGATATAAAAGGGACTCCAGCAATTAACAGGCTTCTAACTATCACCCTCAACCCTTTTTACTACCACACACCCTTCTTAAGCTGCACAAAATCGTCTAAATATCGCTAGAATACAATATAAAAGACGTCGTCGGTACAGAAGGGGTTAATCAAATTCCCGTGAAGTATGAACCTTTCCAAGATGTCCGAAGAAACTGAGGAGGTAAAGTTAACATTGGTTGGTCTGTCTTATTATCTCTCTCTCTCTCTCTCTCTCTCTCTCTCTCTCTCTCTCTCTCTCTCTCTCTCTCGCTCTCTCTCTCTCTAGGTGAATGAAGTTTATATTTTATATTTTATTATTATTATTATTAATTTGTATTTTTTACTTTGTATGTTCATTGGGGGGGGGGGGGGGCTGATGGGGGGAACGTTAAGCTTTATATATTTATTCATTTATTTATTTTTGGCTGATGGGGGAAAGTTAATTTAGTTTATTTATATTTATATATTGTTTTACTAAGTGTATGCATGAGACACAAGGTAGGCTGCTTGTAACGAGTGTCTCCCCCAAAGCCAAAAGAGTGACAGGTAGCCATATTCAAGGGTCGTTGGGGTCAACATGCCTATACAAACGAAGTTTAAAGTAGTTTAAGTCATAGGGTGCAGGAATGATTGATTGAGGGAGAGAGTTCCTGAGTTCACTTGTTGAGTTGAAGAAAGACTGTATTTATATCTGATTTATATTATATATTTGTATCTTACTTTCATTCTGTTCTCTTTCTAAGTTCATATCTCACTCACTCACACTCACTCACTCTATCTCTCTCACACACACACACACACACACACACACCCCGTGGCGTAACTGATAGCGCGTCTGGCTCACAACCAGAAGGTCCCGGGTTCGAGACCCGGGCGGGGAAGAGACATTTGGGCACGTCTCCTATTGGTGTAGCCTCTGTTCACCTAGCAGTATAAATAGGAACCTGGTATAAGTGGACGAAGTTGTGACGTCCCATCGGGGGTTGGTGATCAGTTACAAGGTGAGATGGGTATCGTACTGGTCAACTTAAGCTACTAGTCAACCTAAGCCTTCGGGTGAGACTGGTACCGTAGTGAGAATGGTACCATACAAATTAACCCTAAGCCTTCGTTTCCAAATGTCGCCAATTGGCTAACATACAGACTACACACTCACACCCATTGGCTAACATACAGACTACACCCACACACCCACAGCCATTGGCTAACATACAGACTACACACACACACCCACAGCCATTGGCTAACATACAGACTACACACACACACACCCACAGCCATTGGCTAACATACAGACTACACACACACACCCACAGCCATTGGCTAACATACAGACTACACACACACACCCACAGCCATTGGCTAACATACAGACTACACCCACACACCCACAGCCATTGGCTAACATACAGACTACACACACACACCCACAGCCATTGGCTAACATACAGACTACACACACACACCCACAGCCATTGGCTAACATACAGACAACACCCACACACCCACAGCCATTGGCTAACATACAGACTACACACACACACCCACAGCCATTGGCTAACATACAGACTACACACACATACCCACAGCCATTGGCTAACATACAGACTACACACACACACCCACAGCCATTGGCTAACATACAAACTACACACACACACCCACAGCCATTGGCTAACATACAGACTACACACACACACCCACAGCCATTGGCTAACATACAGACTACACACAGACACCCACAGCCATTCCAACGATACATAAACAGTTAAACACTTAACATGCATTTCACGCAATACATTCCCAGTTAAGGAGGCGCGATAATAATGAGCTTAGCTCGCATTGCTTGGATTCCCCTTGACGAACAAGTGAGTGAATTACACTCTCTCTCTCTGTATTCATATCTCACTCTCACTCTCTCTTTGTATTCATATCTCATTCTCGCTCACTCACTCACTCTTTTTTCTCTCACACACATTCTCTTTTTCTCTGTACTCATATATCACACTCTCACTATCTCTACTGTATATATAGACATATCTCACTCTCACTCTCTTCCATTGTACTCATATATCACACTCTCACTATCTCTACTGTATATATAGACATATCTCACTCTCACTCTCTTCCATTGTACTCATATATCACACTCTCAATATCTCTACTGTATATATAGACATATCTCACTCTCACTCTCTTCCATTGTACTCATATATCACACTCTCACTATCTCTACTGTATATATAGACATATCTCACTCTCACTCTCTTCCATTGTACTCATATATCACACTCTCAATATCTCTACTGTATATATAGACATATCTCACTCTCACTCTCTTCCATTGTACTCATATATCACACTCTCAATATCTCTACTGTATATATAGACATATCTCACTCTCACTCTCTTCCATTGTACTCATATATCACACTCTCAATATCTCTACTGTATATATAGACATATCTCACTCTCACTCTCTTCCATTGTACTCATATATCACACTCTCAATATCTCTACTGTATATATAGACATATCTCACTCTCACTCTCTTCCATTGTACTCATATATCACACTCTCAATATCTCTACTATATATAGACATATCTCACTCTCCCTCTCTTCCATTGTACTCATATATCACACTCTCAATATCTCTACTGTATATATAGACATATCTCACTCTCCCTCTCTTTCTTTGTACTCATATATCACACTCTCAATATCTCTACTGTATATTATATAGACATATCTCACTCTCACTCTCTTTCTTTGTACTCATATATCACACTCTTACTTTCTCTCTCACACACACAACACACATTTTCTCTCTCACACACACACAACACACATTATCTCTCTCTCTCTCTCACACACACTTGCTTCAAACTCCGTGTTTCCAGGCATCTTGAATCGAACGTCCCTTGATTTTGGACCGGTCATTCTTTCAACTCTGAGGGAGGCACTCGTCACTGGCAGTTCTGCCTTTTGTCTCCCTCACTAACATAGAAAAACAAACATACACAACACACCTTTCTCTCTCTCTCTCTCTCTCTCTCTCTCTCTCTCTCTCTCTCTCTCTCTCTCTCTCTCTCTCTCTCTCTCCCTCTCTCTCTCTCTCACACTCTCTCTCTCTCTCTGGTATATATAGTTGTTTTTTGTTGCTTATAACACCTTCAATATGATGTACATGCACCTACGGCATACATACTGTATATGTATGTATTGTATATACACAGGCACATACACCATAGCTGGGGGTGGCCGACTTGAGACAGAGCCCGAACAGGGACACACAACACAACATAAACACAAACATACAAATTCACACACATCTAGGTCTCCCAGGAGAAGACCCAGAGACAAAGGATCATTAAGGGCCTCCAGCACTCCCCTGGCCCACATCCTCCCAGAGAGGTTCCGGTCTCAGCAGGCAAACACGCAGGGGAGCACACCACAATGCCCGCCCACCTCATATCCAGGCCAGGCCCTTCATATACACCGGCTCCTCGGGCCAGGCACCTGACGGACTATTATCTAGTCCAACTGGCGCCTGACCCCCTCTCCCAATGACCGCATTATCACTCAGCTATTCACAATCATTCTCCATTCATTCCTATCTATTACGGTATACATACACACATACAAACACATAACACAGACAAAACCCACACAAACTAGAGGGGCACCCGGTAGAGCGCATACCTCTGCCTACGCTGGCGGAGGTATGTGCTCTACCGATTACCTCACAAACTGAATCACTTCTTCCTTGGAGCACATCATATCTGCCCACCAAATTTCGTGAAAATCAGTTCATAAATGTTTTCAATATCTTGTTTACAGATAAACAGACAAACGGAGGTAAATACATAACCACCTCCAATTTCGATGATGGAAGTAAACAACACGTATAAAGAGCATAAGAACATAAGTTAATGGGAGTCTGCAGAAAACAGATTGACCCATACAAGGCAGATCCCTCTCTCACCCAACCCATCTCGTCAGACACGTACAAGAACTCATTAAATACAAAACAAAACAAAAAACATACAAAAACAGTCACCCACAGCTCATTAAAACAGTCACCCGCAGCTCATTAAAACAGTCACCCACAGCTCATTACAAAACAGTCACCCACAGCTCATTACAAAACAGTCACCCACAGCTCATTACAAAACAGTCACCCACAGCTCATTAAAACAGTCACCCACAGCTCATTAAAACAGTCACCCACAGCTCATTAAAACAGTCACCCACAGCTCATTAAAACAGTCACCCACAGCTCATTAAAACAGTCACCCACAGCTCATTAAAACAGTCACCCACAGCTCATTAAAACAGTCACCCACAGCTCATTAAAAAATAAAAATAATAATAAATAAAACAAGAGCAATACAAGTGTTTTCTGGGATGCTAAGCCTACGGTTCAAACGCACCTGAACATTACAGACAAAAACAATGGTGGAAACAGATAAACCTTCCTCGACGGTCACTTTCCCTTTGAACCTAATCATCCCAAAAGGACAAAAAAAATCCGTAAGGGGAGATGGGTCGTTTTTTCTGGATAACTTTCTCTCTCATGTTTAGCCCTATTAGTTTTCAGATTTTAAGATGTTCGCCCCATTAGTTTGTTGATTTTAAGACCTTTCGCCTCATTTCTTTGTCAATATTAAGACCTATTTTGGTGCCGATTATTTTCCTGGCGAACGATAGTGAGCCTGTAATTTTTGAAGAACTGGTCTTTGGCAGGTACATTTTCTACCGAAAAATGTACAAATTAATCTAGAAGGGGGATCTAATGGATGTTTGTCTTTATGTTTGATGAAGGTCTAGGGAGGAAACTAGAACAAACCAATAAAAACATACATAAATGAGCCAATAAATAAGCCCATCAGCCGGTATCACACGAGCGCTTTTTCCCTCAACATTTATCCTCAACACTGGTCTGGCAGCTTATGAGGTCAACATTTAAACTTTTTCGGTTACCTAAATTCATCTATAATCAGTCTAGTTTCCGATACCAGTGCAAAATACTCCAGAAGTGTTGCCAGAAATGTTTTGATTTTCGAATTTGGACTATAAAAGCTCTCGTGTGATACCGGCTTAAACCTAATCATCCCAGAGAGAGAGAGAGAGAAAGAGTGAGAGCGAGTTAAAACGGTCACATCTGTCCACCCCCTTCCAGACTTGGGGACTAGGGTGGGGGGGGGGGGGAGAAGCGCTGCCCATAGCTATAAATGACCAGCGAAGACAAGGACACGCGGGTTCAGGAAACTTACCTGGATCTCAGCACCTTTAAAACATTGTTTGGGAGATTGTAGGGTGGTCCATATGGTTCAGGCGGAATCACACGAGAGTAGTTATTGTCAATTTTCGAACATAATTATTCCAGACATATTGTTGAGATTTTTGCATTTGTCTCTCAAATCAGTGACACACAGGAGAACCAAGGGAGTGTTATATAATAGCACCAACGAACTGGACAATAATCTTGATCCCTGATCTCTCTGTAACTGAAAAGGACTTAGAATAAACTGGTTGTAAATATCCACATCTATTTCCTGGTGGACTCTTCCCAAATTATAGAAACATCAGCTTGATTGCTTTCATTCATTTCGAGTTATAAGAAGTTGAAGGTTCAAGATTATTGTCAAGTTCGTTGGCGCTACATTATAGTATTGGTCTGTTGATTATGTTGAGTCTACATTATAGTATTGGTCTGTTGATTATGTTGAGTCTACATTATAGTATTGGTCTGTTGATTATGGCGCTACATTATAGTATTGGTCTGTTGATTATGTTGAGTCTAGAAATTACGACCTCTAGCGTTTTTTTAATCAATTTTTTTTTTAAATTCAAATTTTTAAATTCAAATTTTAAATTTTTTTTAAATTCAAATTTTAAATTCATCCAGGAATCAAGCCAAATACCCTGCACCTCTCTGAAAGATCTCAACTTCTACAGCAAAGATATAGACTGGGACAGACTGAGAGCAGAACTGGCAGGAACTGATTGGAGGGCACTATTCGAAGATAAAAACGTCGACGAAACTCTCAGTATCCTCCAGCAACAATGCCTGGAGACCTGTAAAAACACCATACCACCCAAATCAAGCAGGAAGCAGATCAAGCAGATTCCCAGAGATAGAAAAATACTAATGAAGAAAAGGACGTACTTGAGAGCCAAGCAAAGGAAGACCAGCTATGCGCACAATATCACCAAACTACAAGAAGAGCTTGATGAAGTGGAACGTAAACTCATCCAGTCACACCAAGAGCAAAGAACACGCGAAGAACTACAAGCAGTTGCAAACATACGAGTAAATAGCAAATTCTTCTATGCATATGCAAAAAGGAGACTCAGGAACACCACAACAATAGGACCACTTGCAAAACCTACGGGCGAACTTGAGAGTGACCCAACCGAAATGGCCAAGATACTCAAACAGCAGTATGAAAGTGTCTTCAGCCCGCCAAATGAAGACAAGAAAATCGAGAATGCAACGACTTTCTTTGGCAACGCTCCAGAGACACCACATCAACTCTCCTCGGTAACAGTATCAACAGAGGACATAATAGCAGCCATCGACAAGATTGGACCAAACTCTGCAGCAGGACCAGACGGCTTTCATGCCCAACTGCTAAAAAACTGCAAACATCAGCTAGCCCTGCCTCTAAAACTGCTGTGGAGCAAGTCCCTCCAAACTGGATATGTACCACAATCCCTAAAAGAAGGTAATGCCACACCAATACACAAAGGGGGTAGTAAAGGCATAGCCAAAAATTACAGACCAGTGGTGCTGACGTCACACCTTATTAAAATCATAGAAAGAACAATAAGAGCTAAGATGGTCAGCTTCCTGGAAGATAATGAGGCGTTCAACGAGGGGCAACATGGCTTTAGAAAAGGCCGCTCCTGCCTCTCACAACTACTATCACACTACGACAAAATCCTACAGGATATTCAAGACGGAGAAAATGTAGACGTCATATATCTAGATTTCGCCAAAGCTTTTGACAAGGTGGACCATGGGATCCTTCTACATAAACTCAAATCACTGGGAATAGGGGGAGACCTTGGAAGATGGCTCCATAGCTTCATCACCAACAGAAAACAAAGAGTCACGGTTCAAGGAAGCCTATCAGAAGCAGGTGGGGTCATCAGCGGAGTACCACAAGGATCAGTACTGGGACCTCTCCTATTCCTCATCATGATAGGAGACATCGACAGGGACCTGGAACACTCAACAGCCACATCGTTTGCAGACGACACCAGACTCATGAAGAAAATCACCTCACAACATGATGCTCAGCTACTACAACAAGACTTGGACAAAATCCTGAAGTGGGCAGAAGAAAACAACATGGCCCTAAACGGAGACAAGTTCGAGCTTCTAAGGTACGGGAACAAGAGAGCACTACAAAACGACACCAACTACAAAAGCGGACAGCAAGAAATTACCGCCAAGGACACAGTGAAGGACTTGGGAGTAAATATGAGCAGTGACGCCACTTTTTCCCAGCATATTACCAAAGCCACAACAACAGCAAAACAAATAGCAGGCTGGATCCTGAGAACCTTCCACACAAGAAATGAGAGGTGTATGCTAACATTGTGGAAGTCACTGGTCCTACCACGACTGGAGTACTGCTCCCAGCTCTGGTCTCCCCAAAAAGTAGGAGAAATAACAGAAATTGAAGCCACCCAGAGGACATTCACCAGTAAAATCCATGGGTTTCAACACTTTAACTACTGGGAGAGACTTAAGGAGCTGCAGCTGTACTCACTTCAAAGACGTAGGGAGAGATACATCATCATCTACGTCTGGAAGATTTTGGAAAAAAAGGTACCAAACCCAAACATCCAAGAGACTCAGCACCAAAGGCGAGGGAGGCTGTGCTATGTGAGGACTACGCCGGGATCAACACAAAAAATCAAATCCCTGATCCATCACAGCTTTACATACAATGGAACCAGACTGTTCAACTGTATACCAGCCCCTCTCAGGAACATAACCGGGGTGTCTCCAGACACCTTCAAGAAACACTTGGACATGTGGCTGGCCAAAATACCGGACCGGCCACCAACACCAGGATACCCCAGCACCAACTCCAACCGACTTCTGGAATGGAGAGTGGAAGAAAGGGAGCTGCCTGGTCGCAGTGGAGCCCCAGCTCAACTGTGTCACTAACGGACGGAATACAACTAAGTGTCACTAAGTGTAAGTGTAACTCCCACACCAAACACCTCCCGGGATTCGAACCTGGGTCATCACACACAGATCTCACACACTCGAAATTCGAAGCCTGATAATCGCTGGAAACCTTTTTTAAACTTAATACACTCGTCTAATAGTAGCCAGAATACAGTTAATTAGACGTCGCCGGTACAGAAGGGGTTAACCACGGTTTACTGCCCTAGAGGGAACGTCACAACTGTCCACTAACTAAGAAAATGTACCGAACTATCTTCATTAACACTTTTTGCTACCATTGATCCTTCTGAAGCTGCACAAAACCGTCCAAATATAGCTAGAATATAATAACATAGCTGGTAAAGAAAGGGTTAAATGCTAGAGACATTTCGTAGGGGAAATATTACCTTGATCTTGGTGCCTTTATTGGAGGTATTTTATTTTACCTTGATGGAGGTTTAGGGGAAAAATAATAATAATATATATTTATACATACATACAGTATATAGCCTATAATTATACAGTATACTGTATATATATATATATATATATATATACCGGTATATATAATCCACTTGAGGGAATTTTTGTTCTTGACACCTTTCTCCCTCATGTTTAGCATATTAGTTTTAAGATTTGAAAACATTCGTTCAGTTAGTTTGGCGGTTTTGAGACCTTTCATCTCATTTCTTTGTCAATATTAAGACATTTCGTGTCATTTAGGTGTCGATTTGTTTCCTGGCGAGCGAAAGCGAGCCTGTAATTTACGAGTTACCGGCTTTCAGCCGGGACATTTGTCTATCGAAAAATGTACAAATTTGTCTTGAAGGAGGGTCTTTGGGGGTGTTTTTTTAAGCTTGATGGAGGTCTAGGGAGGAATCTAAGACACTTATGTAAAGCTACATGAATAAGCAAATATATACGGACATCCCCCCTAAATACAAATATTACCTGGATCCTGGTGACTTTAAAAAGTAGTTAGGATGGTTTTATGGTTGTTCAAAATAAATGGTCTATTGGGTATGTGGAGGAAGGTTAGGGGAGAGCTAGAAATAGTTTTAACACAGGTTGAGGCGATGTTAGGGAGGGTCATTGTGGTGTATGGGTTTATTATTATTATTATTATTATTATTATTATTATTATTATTATTATTTTTTTTTTTTTTATTATTATATTTTTATTCTATCTATAGCTATCTATCTATATGCTCAGGCCCAATCCCCATTTTGGGGGTAGCTGACTCAAGACAGAGCAAGAACAGGGAAAACACAAAAACAACATAAAACAAAAAATAAACACAGATAAAAAACACAAACTCACACACATCCAGGTCACCCAGGAGAAGACCCAGAGACCAGGGTTACCAAGGTCGCTCCAGCACTCTCCCGGCCCCTGACCACCCGGAGAGGTTCCGATCTCGGCAGGCAGACATGCAGCGGAGCCAAAGCCACAAGCCCTCCCACCACACTTCCAGGCACACCCTTCATATTAATCGTCCCCGCGGGCCAGGCGCCTGATGGACTATTATCTAGTCGAACTTGCGCCCGACCCCTTGCTCCCAATGACCACGTGTTCACTCATTATTCACAAGCATTCTCCATTCACTCCTGTCCACCACCACTTCCCCTGCCTGATCTATAGTCATTCCTCTATCATCCAAAGCCTTTCTTACACAGTCTCTCCATCTCAATGGGGGTCTTCCTGCCCTTCTATCTCCCCTTGTACCTGACTCACATATTCTCTTTGTAAGCCTTTCTCCTATTCGTTCAACATGACCATACCAGCTCAGCACCTTCTGTCCACTCTGGCTGACAAATGTTCCTGCTGCCCCACTCTCCTACGTATCTCTTCATTCCTCAATCTGTCTCTACGAGTAACTCCACACATACTCCTCAAGCAGCTCATCTCCATCACATCCAGCCATCTTTTCTCCTTTTTCTTCAGAGCCCATGTCTCAGCCCCATACATCACTGTTGGCACAACAATTCCTTGATACAGTGCACTTTTTACTTTCACTCCGAGATTTCTCGTCTTCCACATACTTCCCATTGCTCCGAAAACCTTCCTTCCTTCACACACTCTCTGTTTTACCTCCACTTCCATACCTCCACTCCTGCTTATTAATATTTGTATTAATTATAATTATTGAATGATTTTATTTTGGTTTGCAATTTTTAATTGTTACTATACGTTGTTAATTGTTACTGTATATTTCATCTTATTAACAAAATGTTATACCTCCTAGACTCTTTTTCAAATTAAAAGAAATGCCTTCCCTTTCTAGGGATATGTAAACATTAGTCCTTAGGCCTAAATTACGGGCTCACTATCGCTCGTCAGGATAAAATCGATACCTGAATGAGGCATAACGTCTTATGATCACCAAACTAGTGGGGATAAGTGCATTAAGCCTTAAATTATATGATTGCGTATTTCTGGCTATTATTAGACGATTGTATTCAGATTAGGAAGGATATATGGAAGTCAGAGGGTTAATTGAGATAGTCTTTACCCTTATAATTCCCACAGATACCTCCTAAACTGCAAACAATCGTCTAATAATAGCCAAACTAAACTGTCAAAATGAGTCATAATCTTCAAAGACCAGATGGTGTATGGCGTATGTGTGTGTGTGGGGGTGAGGGGGGGGGGGGGGAGGGGGAGACAGGCATACAGAGTTTAAACATGGACCGTACGATCCTGTTTTGAACCGAACCACATTATTTAGGGACGCTGAAAGGCCTATTTATCCTGGTCCATTCATTATAAGCGGGTTAAAAATCGCAACCACTGACGTATTCTGTTTTTCGTTTAAATCCTTTGAAGATTTGTACGCATTATGGCAGTTTTCTCTGGCTATCATTAGACGATTTCATACAGCTTAGGAAGGATCTGTGGGAATTATAACGGTCAAGACTATCTCAATCAACCCTCTGACTTCCATATACCCTTCCTAATGTACACAAAGTCGTTTAATGATAGCCAGACAACATACAATAAATGCGTCATCTTCTAAGGATTAAGTTGGTGAGAAACTGACCTGTCCCCATCATATTAACCCGGGAGCTGCGGGGAGACTCTTAAGAGTTCCCCCGGCGCACTGCGGGGAGACTCTTAAGAGCAGAGACTTTGAACACGTACCAAAACCGCGCGTTTATAGCCAGGCGGCTGAAAATTGGTGTGGGTATAGTACTACATGTCAACTCTCGATACCACCCCGCCAAACGCTCGCCCCGCACTCGTGCAAGCACCACCGCGCCAGTAACCACGCACTAGTCAGGGAGCCTACACGTCCCTCACGCTCGCTCCCTGATGACACAACCAGCCCTCCTTCTGGTGGTGTTAGCCGCTGTGGAAGGCAGAGGGTGGCTGCCAAAGACCCTAGCTACCAGTACGACACGCCCTACAGCTCAGAGGACGAATCACCAGCACCAAAAGCACGTAAAACACGTGCAAGCAGGGCAATGGCACAGAGGTCATTGGTCTTTCGGGACACTGCCACCACGACCCAGGCCACTGCAACAACCACTACCACCACCACTGCCACCACTGCCACCCCTGCCACCGGTACCAGCGACGCAGGAGGCCGCCCTAGGGCTGCATTACCTGCGGGGGCAGGAAAAATGAAAGGCACGGGCGTAGGGAAAAGAACCCGTACGCCAGCCACAGTGCCCCTACCACCACCCCCACCCGCCCCTGGCCCGGCTGCCCCTGCCGCCCCTGCTGCCCCTGCCGCCCCTGCCGCCCCTGCTGCCCCTGCCGCCCCTGCCGCCCCTGCCCAAGGAACAGGGAAGGGGAAGGGGAAAGGGAGAGGGAAAGCGACTGGGAAAGCGACTGCTGGCCCTGGTGTCCCTGCCGGCCCTGCTGCCCCTGCCGCCCCTGCCGCCCCTGCCCCTGCCGCCCCTGCCGCCCCTGCCCAAGGAACAGGGAAGAGGAAGGGGAAAGGGAGAGGGAAATCGACTGCTGGCCCTGGTGTCCCTGCCTGCCCTGCTGCCCCTGCCGCCCCTGCCGCCCCTGCCGCCCCTGCCCAAGGAACAGAGAGAAGGGCGACAGGCACCACCATCATCTTGCCATCAAGGCCACGCACCACTGCTGCCCCTGCCGCCGCCGCCCCTGCCGCCGCCCCTGCCACCACCTCTGCTGTCCCTGTCCATAAGACTCCCGCACGTGCCAAAGTGACCCGGAAAACTCTTACACCATCTAAGTATGCCGCCCTGCTGTTTGATGGTGATTCGCAGGACATTGGCAGCCCGGGTTTCGACGACGAAGCCCTAGCACGGGACCAAGGGTGGGGGGATTTGGGAGTGGACAGTGGGAGTGAGTCCGACGTCGGTGACGAAAACGAGGAAGGGCATCGTCTGTCAAGTGAAGAGGAGGGTAATGATGATGAAGTGCTGTATCGCGACCATGGAAGCGATATTTCAGACGCAGACACAGACGCAGACGACATTCCGATCCCTGGCATGCCTTCGTTCGATTGGTCTGACGGGGTCAATTTTGTACCTGACGTGCCCCAGTTCAATCCTGGGACGTCAGGAACAACTGACGACTGGCCCTGTGATGATCAAGCGAACGAAAGCGACTTCTTCCTCGCTTTTTTCGACATGGAGGTAATGACGTACATCGTTGCCCAAACAAACGCCTACTACAGGTGGGTGTTTGGCAGATTGGACGTCCTTTCTCCAAAAGCGAGAATACGAGGCTGGGTGGATACGACTGTGGCAGAATTTCTGACGTTCTTTGCCTTGTTGTTCCTCATGCCTCTGATCAAGAAGCATGTGTTGCAACACTACTGGAAGCACGACCCTCTCATCGCCACCCCAACTTTCAATAAGTTCATGACTCGTGACAGATTTTAGTTGCTGCTAAGATTTATGCACTTTGCAGACAACGAAAATCCTAACAGGATTGACAGGATATGGAAAGTTCGGGATGTGTTCACCATGTTGTTGGAGAGGTATAGGAAATACTTTTACCCCTTCCTCAATTTGGTGATTGATGAGTCGCTCGTGCTCTTCAAAGGACGTCTTGTTTTCAAGCAGTATATCCCCTTGAAGAGGCATAGGTTCGGAATCAAGCTCTTCGTGTTGTGCGACTGTGAAACTGGAATAGTGCTTGACATGATCGTGTATACAGGAACTGACATTGACGTACCGAAAGCCGCTGCCAATGACCCCATGGGCATGTCAGGTGCCATCGTCAGGAAAATGTTGGCACCTTACCTGGGCAAAGGCCACATCATCTACACTGACAACTGGTATACTTCTCCTGCTCTCTGCCAGTTTCTTTATGACAACCAAACGGGGTCATGTGGGACTGTCAGAAAGACAAGAAAGTTTATGCCAAAGTTCACAGGTGATGTCATTCCTCTCACAGATGCCTCCTCCAGTGACACACCTTCAGAAGACGACCTGGCCCAGGAACACCGCGAGAGGCATGTGCGAAGAAGGCGACGAAAGGGGCAGAAATACAAGCAGCTCGAGAAGTGTGGGAAACTGATAGCCCTGAAGTGGAAGGATAAGCGAGACGTCCACCTGCTTTCCACCGTCCACACAGGTGCCCAGGTGGATTCTGGCAAAATCCACTACCGAACCAGGAAGACAATCTACAATCCCGACATGGTAGTGGACTACACCAAAAACATGCGCCTGGTGGACAAGTCTGACTGTCAGCTGTCAGGTGTTGAGTGTCTGAGGAAGACTGTGAAGTGGTATCACAAGCTCTTCCTCCACCTAGTTGACATAACGATGCTGAACGCCTACAACTTGTGGTTGGTGAAGAAGGATATGGCCCCAAACCAGAAGCTGAAATTCCGGGAGTTCGTGTACAACGTCTCCTACCAACTCCTGGAGAAGTATGGCACCACCACTCACAGACGTACGGCATGGCGTGGGGATCACGTTCCTGACCGCATCCAGCTGGGTGTCGAAAGACACTACACAACCAACACCGAGCTGATTGGCACTCGTCACAGGCAGGTGCAGTGCACCGTCTGCAGCTCCAGTGTGAGGAAACCCCATGTAACCAAAAGAGTCACCTCAATGTGCGCCGAGTGCAAAGTTGCACTCTGCCTGGGTGACTGCTTCAGGGACTACCACACCTTCAAGAACTACTGAGTGTCGGCCCCTGCCCTGCCCTGCCCTGGACTCGCCCCGTGCCCTGCCCTGGACTCGCCTCCTGCCCTGCCCTGCCCTGGACTCGCGCCCTACCTTACCTGACCTGACCTAATTGATCACGCTACCTCATAATGTAACATATATATTATATAATGTATAAGTTCCAAAGATGTCCCTGTGATATAGCTTTTACATTATATAATTGTATGTTTCATTATTTAGTTTATAAGTTTCAAAGATTTACATGTAATATGCCTTATTTTTTTAGTATATCAATATATATGTTTGTTATTAGCCTAAGTAATGTGTATATAATTATTTTCTTACCTCAAATGAATTGTACAAAAATAAATATGTTTCAATAAATCATGTCAAACCTACTATGATAATAAAATAAAACAATAAAAAAAGAAAAAAAGAAAACAAGGTCATGTCATTGTATTCTTACAATATGATATATTCTATGAATATTTCATATTGTTTGAATACAATGGCATGATCTTGTAAAAAAAAATTTATAAATTTTTTTCTAGACAATATAAAACCTTCCCCATAACCCCCTCCTGGATTCGATCCCACTACCCTACGACACTTTGAGTTTTCCAGTCCGCGACCTTACCAACCATGCCACAGGAGCTCATACCAAATATCACTCAAAACTTCGTGTCTACAATCGAAATGACAATATACAAAAAAAATGAATTATCCCACCAATTTACGTTTGTAAATTGATGGGATTATCAATTATATCATGCCAAGGTTTATAATAGTTTGTCTCTGTCAAGAATTAGTAATTATATAACTTTATTCTGTCAAAAATTGCCCAAACACTCAGCAAAATTGCCCCTCTCAGTGTGACTCCACTCATTTTCACACGGTCAGGCGGTCACGAGGTGACCCTTGCCGCTCCTTGATTCTCCAGCTACAGCAGCTCTGTCTGGGAACAAAATTGGTATAAATACAATAATGGATAAAATACTCTTCACAAATACATTTGTATTGTATAATATTGTAAATAAAAATGAATAATAACTGTGTGGGTGTCGAAAATTGCTCAACCAGCTTTCTTATGTCTCGCCTACGCGCGTATATTGGATTATACATAGTCATGACTGTCATACAAATAATTGCAGTAGGTCTCGAATATACATTTAGATTGCATATTACTTCGAAATAAATAAGTAAACGTTTCTCTGGTGGCAATCTACCCTTTCGCAGGTGTAAGGAGACACCAGTCTATATTTAGCCCTCTATCACAACAGGCAATCTGCCTGTGTTGACTCAGCACCGTCGCTGGTGGTCTATAAATATAGTACTTTATTTACAGTCAATGGCCTACATGTTTCTGTGGTACTTCACATGTGTCTAAAATGCAATGTCTGCTTGCATAAAAATGCAATTCTGAAGCCCATTTATATGTACGACATACGCATGTCTCAGTTTCTCTCTCTCTCTCTCTCTCTCTCCATTCCTGACTCATGTTATTGTAGACCTGTTGACGGCAACGAACACCAGCCATCTGGTAGACATAAGGGTCAAAATACCAAACATCAATACGCCTGGGGCGCCTCCACAATTATCACTAAGCTGGTTATCTATCTAGAGATCTGCCTGACTTCCATCTCTCCACGACTCACTCACTCACTGCACCCCTGCATGCCTCCCTCCCACCCACCCACCCCCAACCCCCCCTTTCAGGCTTCCGTCTGCTAGAAACACATTCACAATTTGCGTAAATATCGCATCAATTGGGCTATATGCGGTATATTCCTTGTTATATGGGACGCCTACATATGTACACGTCTTTATTATAGCATGAGAGTGCTCTAAATACAAGATTGACGTGATATTTATGGCGTAACACACCCTCTCCCCCTTTCATTCCCACCACAACTCACTCACACCTTGGTTCACGCATAGAAACTCATTGATAATGTGCGTAAATATCGCATGAATTGGTTTATATGCGGTATATATTTTGATATATGGCACGTATACATACGTACAAGTCTGTATTATAGCGTGACAGTGCTCTACGTACAAGATATACGTGATATGTATGGCGTAAACCACACTCTCAGCTCATAAATTGCCGCCAAACCTCCAACACATCTTCATTCCCGTCTAAATATTCTCTTATAATTCCCTTATATATTGCAATTTTTGGTCACTATGAGGCATATTCATTGTTATATGGGTGCCCTACACATGTATACATACTCTAAATAGCCTAAAAGGGCTCGAAAAAGGAGATATACGTGATAATACGCGGTAACCCACCCCCTCCTCCCTCTCCTTCTATCCCCTGCGCGCGTAAATATTCGGCAGGGAAATCTCGCCGCTCGATGACAATCTAGCCGCGCGGTGCCATTCGCTCCACATTTTTCAACTACGGACCGTTCCCCTACCCCCCCCAGACATTTTTTGGGGGGTCAAATATATATGGGCCGATGCACGCAAACATTCCCTACACGATGATGTACTTTTTATCGAAATTGGCAATAGGTCCCAAAATCATCATAGGTGCGCACAGTCTTACCCTGTAGAAAACCCCCTGTGCGCCGCGGAGAGGTTAATGAGCTATTACAAAGTGTATATAGCCAAATATGGTGTTAATTGTGAAAACCTGTCTATGATATGAGGCAGAGTCATAGCAGTCTAACGAGAAGCCGAATTATTCACTACGTGTATGAAGGAGACAAAAGGCAGGCTGAATGTAAGGAGTGTCTCCCCAAAAATCTAAAGAGTGACAGAGAGCCAAATTCAAGGGACGTTGGGGTCAAAATGCCTGGACACACGAAGTTTAAGGCAATGTAAGTCATAGAATTAAGGAAAGAACTACAGTTTAGTATACAAAAGTACTATACAGAGTTGATACAAAGTCAATACGATACAATACAATACAGGAAATACTACAAAGTACCATTGCTCAAAGTTGGGATACCATGCCTGCGTTCCTTGTAACTCTGGGTAAAGTTACTATACCCTGTTCCAATTTAGTTATCCGGAAATCGTGAACCCTAACCTCTGTAACTCAAAAAGGGCTAGAGCAAATGGGCTGTAACTTTCCACACCTATTTCCTGGTTGACTCTTCTCAAATGGTAAAAATATTAACTGGATTACTCCTGTCATTTGTGAGTTACAGAGGATAGTGTTTACGATATTTGGACTACCTAATTGGAACAGGGTATAGTGAAGGAGGGTATTAAACAGGGCATCAAGGGGTATAGGACCAGGGCAGGGATTGTTCTTTAGGGGGTCGTGATGGGGCTTCTCTCGTTCAAATGGTTCCTTCTGCGGGCGCCTCATTCCTTCAACTCCTTGGCCTGGTTCACCTTAGAGGAGTCCTTTTGCCACTCTCTGATGGTGTGAGGCAGCTCCAAAGGCCACTTTCGCAAGAGCTGCTCGAAATAATCATCTGTCATCTTTAGTACGTTCGAGTAAAAATATCTGGACACACGGACACTCTAACTTCAATAATATCGTAACATATGCCAGAATAAGGAGAATAATATTACGCTGTCGTGCTGAAAGGATTGAAGAAATATAAGGAGAAAATAAATATCATCTTCAGTTCTTGCAGCTCAATACATTAGTCAGTTTCCTTCAGGGTGGTTGGTGGCGGACTTGTGACTCTATTTGTACATTTACCTTTCTCGATAGTGTCCTCACTTGCCAGTCTAACATTTGTCTTTTATAGCCCCTTGCGGATTATGACACGTTTTGGCAGTTTATTCTGGCTATCATTAGACGATTTATACAGATTAGGACCTATCCACTTTTATTTCTTGACCCTTCTCGATCCAGGTCCCGGATGGTCAGGCGGCTCTTGAGAGTGTTGAGCGGTTGTACAGTTGCCCACATATGTTCTGTTCCTCGTTGTGATCTTATGTATCAACTAAAAATTAGTATGAATGAATTGCAAGTGTGGTTTCTTTTAATTATCAGTTGACTAATCAGATGAGTTAACCACTGCATAAGAAACTACACTCGTAATTCAATCGTGGGCATTATATTTCCATGTATAAGATCACGGAGATGAACAGAACTTATGTTGCAACTGTACAAGGAGCAACATGAGGGGTGCTGGGGCATCGTCCAGGTTTTGTGAAGTGGATGTGGCTTAAGTCCACCTCCTGTAGATCCACCTTCCGCATCCACTCTGCGATCACCTTGTGATATCTTGAGTTTAGGGGCAGGTATATCTCACTCTTAAGCTGGTGCATCTCGGTCAATGATGTAGTTGTGGGCGACTGGGGGGCTGGCGGAGTGTTGTGGTCTGGTCCCAATATTATTATTTCATTAACCCTTTCTGTACAGATGATATCTGTTTTATATGATTTGAACTACATTCAGACGATTATATGAAGTTCAGGGAGGATACATGACAGCTAAAAGGATTGATTGGGATAGTTTGTGGCCTTGTAATGTGTAGACGTTCTTCCTAAGGTGAATACAAACTGTGTAATAGTTACCAGAATATAATGATAAGGACGTCACCGGTAATGCACGGGTTAACTTCCATATACTTACCAAAGCAGAGTTTATGGACAAACACGTGAACTGATGGACAGACAACCTGGCCCAGCACAATGTGGTATGGCTGAAATATTTTATAAAAATACTTAGAGCAGCAATAAATTAGGAATTATATTTGCAATACCTAATTCTCTATTTCTTGCGTTGCACGGAGTTGCTAACAAAAATCTACACTGGATAAAAGTTACCGGAGACCTTTGACAAGTTAGTGGCCAATCAAGTCTTTGGTCTTGGTACCTGTCAAGGCTTAACCCCTTCTATCAAGGCGACCTCTTTTTAATTTGAATCTAGCTATATTTAGACGATTTTTTGCAGTTTAAGGAGGATCTGTGGTAGTAAAATGGATTAAGTGAGATAGTTCGATGCCTACTAACTATTGTAGACCCTTTTTAAACTGAATAAAATCGTCTAATAGCAGCCAAAATATAGATGAAAAGGTGTCGCCGGTACAGAATAGCTTAAGGATTTCTGGCCACCCCAAACTACAGCAGTGTGAGGCAGGCCACGTAAAGGTCAACAGTAATGACTAAATTACTACACTCACCACCATGAAGGATTTATTGTATTTTATTTATCTATTTATTTACTTATCAACTCTGTGTAAGCAAATTTGTATCACCCACAGGAATACTGGTACACTGCTAGCCGAAATATCTGTTGTCATAGTTGTTGTCGTTGTCATCGTATTCGTTGTCGTCATCATTGTCGTCGTCATTGTTGTCGTCGTCATCGTTGTCGTCGTCATCATTGTCATTATCTGGGAGCCACTTTCTCAAGTGGTCTTATAATCTCTGATTCTCAGAGTGCTCTAGCTTCACTGAACAGCCAGAAAAGTGAGTTTCTTGCCATCATTAATACCATTAAGCAGGGCCTCATTCATGCCAAAACTAAAGGAAATGTAATACACTTTCTCTGGATACCATCTCATATAAGGGTAACACATCACGACAAAGCAGACAAATTAGCCAATGAAGCCTGTTTTAAATCACATATTGACTTTAATTTTTGACTGTCCAGCACAGTAATTAAAGGAATATTGCAGAAAGACAATGTTAGTGAGCTTATGTAGGCAAGGAATTCTCAAAGAGCTGAGAGCATTAGCATAAAGCATTTTGATATTTTTTATAAGAAACCTTTTGTTTATGGTAGGCATAAAACATATTACAAGACAGTGTGATAAGGTTATAGCAAGAATAAGACTTGGATACCAGTATATTTGGCAGGTGTCCTCCAGACACCGGGCCAAATATACCAATGTCAGGTCTGCGGGGAAGAAGGTCAACATATTCTTGTGCATTATATCTCTGAATGTAGTTACATACAGGACTTTAGACCTCCAGGTATGAGCTATATGGAATTGTGTAACTATTTCATAGAAAGTGGTGTGCTTGAGGACATTCTGCCCATTTTCTCTGGCTTTGCTCATCCATAGATTTACTGCAGTGTCCAGTTTTGTGAGTAACTTGAAACTTATATCTAAGTTAGTATTGATAGCTTGCATATAGTTTTTAGTATGTGTAGTTCCCTGCAAGAGTTCCTGAGCACTCGGCCGGGGGTGTCCCCTTGGTCCGCACGTGGGGGGGGCAGGTGTTCTCGGTTCCTTTGTGGCTGTCCCCTTTCGTCTGCCCTACTTATCACCAAGTGGGCGAAAGTGGATGGCCATGGGGTGGCTGCGGGCTGTGCCCTCTTTGTGCTGGGTTTTGGGGGGTGTCCTTGGCTGGGTGTTCGGGGACTTTTGCAGGGAGCTGGATTTTTTAAGGGAACTGTAGTGTGCACTGTATGATAACTAGATGCAGTGCTGTATATATTTGACATCTCTTTATTATTAAATTTGTATTATCCTTATCCTTATTATTTGTATTATTATTATTATTATTATGATTGTTATTATTATTATTATTATTATTCTATTTTATTCAGTAAAATTGTTTCCATGCTATAGTTATAAATGTATAATATGTATATATATCTTTCTTAAATCATATTTTACTCTCCTATTAATGCTTAATTTACCTTTATAATTATTGTATCGACCAATTAATGTCTTCACCCACTGGTGGGTACAAATAAACAATCAATCAATCAATAATTATTCATTACTATTATATATTATTATTATTATTATTATTATTTTTTTTTTTTTTTTTTTTTTTTTTTTTTATGTTTTCCCTAACTTAAATTAAGTCTTTAGGAGGTGGCAAATTTTGCGAAGTTCTGCATCTTCTGATTTGAAGAATCTTGTACCTCATTATGTTCGCCTTACAACTTCCTTGTGATATTCCCTCTCATGTTAATAATTCTTAAATTACATTATTTTGACGTGTAGAATAATTACTGTAATGTCTTAGCCCATGTGTGGGTATAAATAAACAATCAATCATTGTCATCATCATCATAGTCCTTGTCATCGTTGTCCTTGTCATCTTTGTCCTCATTGTTGTTGTCCTCGTCATCGTTGTCGTCGTCATCAATGTCGTCGTCATCCTTTTTGTCGTCATCCTTGTTGTTGTCATTGTTGTCGTCATCATCCTTGTCGTCGTCATCGTTGTACTTGTCATCGTTGTTGTCATCGTTGTCGTCCTTGTCATTGTCATCGTTGTCGTCGTCATCGTCATCGTTGTCGTCATCATCGTTGTCGTCGTCGTCATCATAGTCGTTGTCGTCATCGTTGTCGTCATCATCATTGTCGTCGTCATTGTTATCGTTGTCATCATTGTCATCGTTGTTGTTGTCGTCATCACTGTCATCATCATTGTCATCGTCATCAATGTCGTCGTCATCATTGTCGTCATCATGGTCATCGTCATCATTGTCGTCATCATCATTGTCGTCGTCATTGTTGTCGTCGTCATCAATGTCGTCGTCATCGTTGTTGTCATCATTGCTGTCATCGTTGTCATCATCGTCGTTATCATCATCATCGTCTTTGTCGTCATCGTCATCCGTCTGTCCGGAAACTCCTACTAGACCTCTACCGTTCGATAAGTTTTCACCAAACTTCACATGGACATTTGGTTGGTTTGACGGTCATTATATATTTTTTTTTATTTACTCAATTGTAATGGACCGAGGTCGAAAATATGGTCTCCCCCCCCCCCCCTCCCCCACCCCCCCGCTCCGAGACAACAACCCCCCTATCAAACCCCCACTCCACCCCATTAGAATACCCCATTAGAATTAGTGGGGGGGGGGCCCCCACCTCTTCCCATCCCTACCCCTTAAATAGCTCGCCAACTAAAAGATGGGAATACACAACAAAATATTCCTGGTTGATTGTGATAAAATCTTTGCTACACAGACCTTTTGACAATGTGATCGGGAGGGCTAGGAAAGGTTAACCAGCTGTAATTACTTAACTATTAGAGAGAGAGAGAGAGAGAGAGAGAGAGAGAGAGAGAGAGAGAGAGAGAGAGAGAGAGAGAGAGAGAGAGACTTAGAATGTCCCTCACTCTACTTCTATAAATGTCACTCGTTTAGAAAAAGACTAGCGAATTAAATGTTTTATAAGATTTGAACTACAATCAGATGATTATATGAAGTTCAGGGAGGCTTATGACAGGATTGATTGGGATAGTCTGTAGCCTTGTAATGCGTAGACGTTCTTCCTAATGTGAATACAAATCGTCTAATAGTTACCAGAATACAATGATAAGGACGTCACCGGTATTACACGGGTTATCTTCCATATTCTTACCAAAGCGGAGTTTATGAACAAATAACGTGTACTGATGGACAGACAACCTGGCCCAGCACAATGTGGTATGGATGAAATTACTTTAAAAAAAAACTTAAAGCAGCAATAAACAAATAATTATACAGTATGCAATACCTAATTCTATATTTCTTGCGTTGCACGGCGTTGCTAAAGAAAATCTACACTGGATAAAAGTTACCGGGGACCTTTGACAAGTTAATGACCAATCAAGTGTTTAGTCTTGGTACCTGTCAAGGCTTAACCC
This sequence comes from Paralithodes platypus, assembly GCA_032716605.1. Classification (NCBI taxonomy): domain Eukaryota; kingdom Metazoa; phylum Arthropoda; class Malacostraca; order Decapoda; family Lithodidae; genus Paralithodes; species Paralithodes platypus. The sequence continues at coordinate 881,317 of CM064537.1, read as the reverse complement.
CTTCTATGCCGGCTGCGTCATTTGAATTTGTATCTAACTATAATCAGACGATTTTTTGCAGTTTAAGAAGGATCTGTGGTAGTAAAAAGGGTTAAGTGAGATAGTTTGATGCCTGCAAACTATTGCAGGCCCTTTTTAAACTAAATATAATCGTCTAATAGCAGCCAAAATAAGATGAAAAGGCATCGCTGGTACAGAAGGGTTTAAGGGTTCCTGGCCACCCCTAATTACATCAGTGTGAAACAGGCCACGGTAAAGGTCAACAGTAATGACTAAATTACTATACTATCACCACCATGAAGGATTTAATTTTATTTTTATTTTATTTTATTTTATTTTATTTTAATTTATCATTTTTGTCGTCATCTGTGCCGTCGTCATCTTTGTCATCGTCATCCTTGTCGTCATAATCACCTTCGACGTCATTGTTGTCATCGTCATCGTTGTCGTCGTCATCATTGTCGTTGTCATCGTTGTCGTCCTCCTCGTTGTCGTCGTCATCGTTGTCGTCGTCGTCGTCATCGTTGTCATCGTCATTGTTGTCGTCATCATCGTTGTCGTCATCATCGATGTTGTTGTCATTGTTATCGTCGTCGTCATCATCATCATCGCCGTTATCGTCATCGTCATCCGTCTGTATGGAAACTCCTACTAGACCGTTCGATAGATATTCACCAAACTTCACACGTACATTCGGTGAGTTTATTATTTATTTTATTATTATTTTATATTTATTTTTTGTTAATTTGCTCAATAGTCATATGGTCCGAGGGCGAATATATGGTCTAAACCGCCATCCTCTTCGAGACAACCTCATCACAATCCCCCCTCCCCCTCCCCCTTAAATAGATCGCCACCTTTAAGACGGGGATACACGTGAAAATATTCCTGGTTGATTGTCGGATAAAACCTTTGCTCCTCAGACTTTTTGATTATGTGATCGGAAGGGCCTGGAAAGGTTAGCTGTAATGACTTAACTATGAGAGAGAGAGAGAGAGAGAGAGAGAGAGAGAGAGAGAGAGAGAGAGAGAGAGAGAGAGAGAGAGAGACTTAGAATGTCACTCTACTTCGATAAATGTCACTCGTTTAGAAAAATATGGGGATATGAATGGTAAGGTGGGTGATAGGAAAGTTGAGGGAGTGGTGGGAGGGTGGGGGGTACCATCAGAGGTGAATTGGAATGGTAGTGCACTTGTGGACGTATGTATGGGGAGGAGGCTGTGGATAGCCAACACCTTCTTCCGACACAGAATGATCCACAGGTACACGTGGAAACGGATGTTGACGATGAAGGATAAGACAGTGGTGGAACGAAAGTCATTGATTGATTATGTATGTGTGGATGAACGAATGAAGAAATCTGTGATGGATGCTAGGGTGTATAGGGATATTGGAGGGGGTCTGTCTGATCATTATGTAGTGGTAGCTAAGGTTAGGATACAAAAGAAGTGGGTGAGGAGGGCGGGAGGGAGGCGAGAGGAGGGTGGAATGGTGAGGAGGGTGGAGAGGTTGCAGGAGGAGGAAATCAGGGAGGAGTACAGGAGAGCAGTGGAAAGACGACTAGGTGGGTTCGACCTGGAAGTTATGGAGGAAGTGGAGGAGATGAGCAAGGTGTTTAAGGATGAGATCTGTGCAGCATGTGAGGAGGTGTGTGGAGTGAGGAGAAGAGGGAGGGGAGTGAAAGGTACAGCATGGTGGACAGAAGAGGTACGAATAGCTGTGGAAGAAAAGAAGAAAGCATATAGAGAGTGGTTGGGTAGCAGAGGAAATGAAGATTCCGAGAGACAGAAACGAGCGAGATACGTGGAGAGTAAGAGGGTGGTGAAGAGAGTAGTGAAGGAAAGTAAGAGAAGAGTAGATGAGGAATTTGGAAGGAATCTGAGTGTAAAATGGAGGGAGAGTAAGAAACTGTTCTGGAAAGAAGTCAAGAAAGTTAGGGAAGGTAGCAAGGGAAACAGTAAGGGTGTGAAAGATAAGAATGGGAGAATGCTAGCCGAGAAGCAAGAGAGAGTCGAAAGATGGAGGGAGTACTTCAGTGAGTTGCTAAATGAAAGGAATGAAGAGCCAGCAAACATAGCTGGATATGGTATGGGAGGGAGAAGAAGAGAAGTAGTGGAGGAGGAGGTGGGGATCAGGAGGTCAGAAGTGTGGGAAGCCATGAAAAGAGTGAAGTTGGGGAAAGCACCAGGAACAGATGGAGTGTGTGGGGAAATGTTGAGGTATGGTGGTGAGATAGTGATAGAATGGGTATGGAAAATGTGCAAACTAGCATGGGAGAAGGGGAGTGCACCCGGTGACTGGAAGACTGGCATAATAGTCCCCCTATATAAGGGCAAAGGGGAAAGAGGAGTGTGTGGTAACCACCGAGGAATATGTCTTCTAAGCGTAGTAGGGAAGGTATACAGTAGGGTAGTGATTGAGAGAGTGAGAGTGAGAACGGAGAAAGAAATGGATAGGCGACGAGCAGGGAGGTTTTAGGAAGGGAAGAGGATGTGTAGATCAGATTTTTACCCTGAATTGTGTTGTGGAGAAGTATCTGGAGAAGAAACAAAAGGTGTATGTTGCCTTTATGGACTTGGAGAAGGCCTATGACAGAGTGGATAGAGAAGGTTTGTGGAAAGTACTTAGAATATACGGAGTAGAGGGCAAGTTGCTGAAAGCAGTGAAGAGCATGTATGAGGGTGCAAAGGCGGCAGTACGTGTGGAGAGTGAGCAGAGCGAGTTCTTTGACCTGAATGTTGATTTGAAACAGGGGTGTGTGATGTCCCCGTGGTTGTTTACTGTATATATGGATGGAGTTATGAAAGAAATACTATCAAGAGCAGTGGATGTTGGTGTATCGCTGAAAAGGGAGGAAATTGAGTGGAAGCTACCTATACTGCTGTTTGCGGATGATACAGTTCTGATGAGTGATAATGAATGGGAGTTGCAGGGTCTGGTAAATGAGTTTGGAACAGTGTGCGAAAAACGGAATTTGAAGGTAAATACGGGGAAGAGCAAGGTTATGGTCTTCGAAAGGGGTGAAGTCACAGAGTGTGAGGTGAAGCTGAACGGTCAGGCTATGGAGATCGTCAACTCTTTTAAGTATCTGGGCAGTGTGTTGAGTAAAGATGGGACTATGGATGAAGAGGTGCGGGAGAGGGTACAACAGGGGAAGAGGGTTGTAGGAACGCTAAAAGCAGTAACAAGAAATAGGGTGGTCAGTATGGAAGTGAAGAAGTCCTTGCATGACAGTGTGGTAATCCCGACACTGACTTACGGAAGCGAAGCATGGACGTTGGTTGAGAGACTCAGACCAAGAGTGAGAGCAGTGGAAATGAATTACTTAAGGAGTGCGTGCGGAGTTACATGGAGGGATAGACAGACTAATGAGGAAGTAAGAAGGAGGTGTGGTGTGGAGGTAGATGTGCTGGAAAGTGTGAAAAGGAACAACTTGAGATGGTTCGGCCATATGGAACGTATGGAAAGCGAGAGAATGACTAAGAGGGTGTATGAGAGCGAGGTGGAGGGACAGAGGGGGAGAGGTAGACCGAATATGAGGTGGAAGGATGGAGTGAGGAAGTACATGAACGAAGGTGGTGCTGGTTGGGGGGAGGGGCGTCGACTGACTGGGGACAGAGGTGCATGGGGGCGGTTCGTTCGTGGCCACCCCTTCGGGGATCACGGCGTCAGGCAATAGATAGATAGATAGTTTAGAAAAAGACAAAGAAAAAGTAAATTCATCGTCTAGCGAATTAAATGGGGATGGTTCACTATTTGGTCGATGTTTTCATTTATTAATTATTTTTCTATTTTGCTCCCTAGACCTCCATCAAGCATAAACTAATATCACCCTAGATCCCTCTTCAAGATAAATTTGTAAATTTTTCGGTAGAAAAATGTCCTGACCGAAGGCCGGTTAATCTTAATATTTCAAGCTCGCTATTGCTCGCCAAGAAAAAATCGACACACAAATGGCACGAAAGGTCTTAAAATTTACAACGAAATTGGGCGAAAGGTATTAAAATCGCCAAACTAATAGGCCGAACGTCATAAAATCAGAAAACTAATGGGGCTAAGCATGAGGAAGAAGGGGAACCAGAAAAAAGAACCGTCTCCCTTAAGTATAGAGAAATCACTTGCTATGGTATTCAATTTACAATCAGCTGAAAAGTAAAATCAGACTATAGTACGAGCGGTGAGAAACTCTATCGTGTGTTGTGTATCAATGGGAGGGATAATGCCTGAATAAGGAAAAGAATTACGCTGTCGTGCTGAAAGGGTTGAATAAATAAAAGGGAGAACTGAAAATACACACGTTCACTTCTTCTCTACCTAGGATGGAACGGTGAGACTCTATTGTATGCGGTGTATCTATGGGCGGGATGTAAATAAATGCCAGAATAAGGAAAAGAATTACGCTGTCGTGGGATTCCGCTTTCGATTGCCGTACGGTGTGGACGTCCGTTCCTCGTCGGTCGCCCTTTGTCCACTTGCGGAATAGGACTATGTTACATTGCCCATTTGTGTGCGGTGTTGTGCTTCGTATATAGTGGGCAGGAAGTGGTCTAGCCGTCAAGTGCGTCCACGGCCGATCGACAAAGAAGACTTTGTTTACCGCCATTTTGGTGGCGGTACTGGCGGGACCGGTGCTGTGATGTCGGCTGGTGCCGGGTCCCAGGTGATTGAGTCCTCTCCGCTCTCTACAAAGTGTGACCGGTCGTCAAGTGACCCCTCTGTTGGCGCCGAGGACCCTGATCTCAGCAGAAAACGCCACCATGCTGGATCGCCCGATCGTGGTCCCGACGGTGTTGTAGACTCTGACTTGCCGGCTGAAGGTGGTGGAGATGGGGTCCCTGCCGTCCATGTGGCTGGTGGTAGGGTGGTCCACTACATCTTCCAGGAGAAGGCGCGCCATCCGGTGTTTAATCGCCTGGCGGCGGTGACGAAGGCCATCAATGAGGCACCTTTTGGCAAGTATGCGATTGAGGGAGAAGTGAGGGTTCCTGGGACGGGCTTGTCGGTGTGTGTGGGGCTACCGTGGAGCTGTCTCTCCTCCCTTCTAACGCCCCCTAAGAAGATAGTAAAGTTGGGTGACTGGGATGTCACCTGTAAGGTCTCGGCTTCCTCGGCTGGTGGCCTGTATGTGTACGGCAAGGTTGGTCCTGTTGCGACATCTATCCTGGAGGGTGACCTCTTGCGGTCCTTGAGGGTTTTTGGGACTCCTCCGGCTGAACTACTGGAGGTGCAACGAATGCGGACTCGGGCTGAAGGGGTGGACTTGGTTCCTTCGGTCAAATGCCGCCTACGCTTCTTGGGTTCGAAGTTACCGGACAGAGTGGTCATTGGGCATGTCAGTTTCAGGGTGGAGAGGTATACCTTCCCCCTCATCCGGTGTTACAACTGTCATCACTTCTCCCATGGGGTCGCGTCCTGCCGGAACAAAGTCAGATGTGCTAATTGTGGTGGATTTCATCCGGAGAAGGCTGATGGGAAGACGTGCCCTAATGCGGAGAGCTGCTTCTTTTGTGGTGAACGGCACAGGGTGACATCGAGGGACTGCAGTGTTCTACAGGCGGCCCGGGACCTGCATGTCACATATCGTGGTGGTCGCCTTGGATTGGAAGAGATGAATGGGAAGCTTCGGGACCTCAACCCTCGGCGTGGTGCCAGGAGGCCTCCCCCTCCGTTTGCCCAATCTTTGGTGGAGGACCGGCAGTTGCCTGCAAGGTTGGGGCTTGCAACTGTTCGTAATCGCTATGACGTTTTGGAGGATGAATTGGACTCGGAGGAGGTGCTGCCGGCTGAGGGGTTCCCAGAACTGAGGGTCAGTCATAGGCCTCTGTCCCCGGCAGATGTGGTGGTTCATAGAGCTCAGTCGCCGTGTCCCCGTCTCCAACGCTCTCCCCGCGCTCGTGGTGGTGGCTGCTCTGTCCCCAGCCGGCATCCCGTCCCGGAACTTGACCCTGTTGGTGCCGCTCTACAGTCTCTGCCACCCGCCCATGCTGACCCTGTGAATGGCCCCCCAGAGTCGGCCCACGTCAAATCGCCCTACCGTCGCCTCTTTTATGCTGCCTGTGCTGCCCCTCACCCCGCCGTTACTCCTCGTCTTTCTCCTACTGGTTATTCCTTCCGTCGTATGCTACTGGACGCCTTGGATTGGCTTGATAAGGGCACCTCCCTTCGCGACATAGCTATGGCCCTTGTTCCTCGGCTGATCGGACTTTGGTTAGCAGCCTGAGGTCCGCTCGCTCCTGGCCTAGTGTTTTTAATTGAATTGTATTGTGGTGTCTAGTGAATCGATTGTCAATAGCCCACCGGGCATATCCATTAACTAACTTGTTATGTGGCCAGTGTTTAATTAATTTTTAGCCCGCCAGGCATTAACTCTCCTTTGTTGTGTGGCCAGTGGAAGCGAGGTAGGGCCGTAGTGGGTGGTCGTCCCACCTGAGGTGCCCTTAAAGCAAACAAGAACAAGAACAAGAACGCTGTCGTGCTGAAAGGGTTGTATATATAAAAAGGGGAAATTAAAATATACACACGTTCACTTCTTCTCTACCTAGGATGGAGCGGTGAGACACTCTATCCTGTGCGGTATATATACAGTATATGGGCGGGAAGTAAAAACATGCAGGAATAAGGAAAATAATATGCTCAGAAAAAGTTGAAGAAATCAAAGGGACAAAAATAAACACACGTTCACTTCCTCTCTACCTATGACGAGCGGTGAGACACTCTAACCTGTGCGGTATATCTATAGGCGATATGTAAACAAATGCCGGAATAAGGAAAATAATGATGCTCTCATGCTGAAGAAGTTGAAGAAATATAAGGGGGAAATGAAAATACATGCGTTCACTTTCTCGGTTATATTCCAGTTAACGATAAATTGAATCCCTTGGCAACTAATATATCGGTAATAATGGAAAAGTATGAACATATTATGTCTCTGAGTTATAATTATACCCAATGTTCATAATTACCATCATATTTCGGCAATAATCGTCGTGATTGCTGAATAATCTAGACGGAGACATGGCAAATTATCGTCAGATGATATAAGGTATAGGACGGTGAGACACTCTATCCTGTGCGATGTATCTATGGGCGAGATGTAAACAAACCCGTTGCCCATGTCAACACGGGACACAAATATTATTAACCCATTAGCAGGGACGAAGGAGCGAGGGGGCCGGGGAGAAGATGACAATATAATTACTGTCGATATAGGCACGAGCGGAGAGGGGAACGAGATGGTTCCCCCTTCTCTCTCATGTTCAGCCCCATAGAGACGAGGAGAAAGGAGAAAGAGAAACTAGAAAGTAAAAACGGTCTCACTCTAAAACGGCCACAGCCAGAATTGCCACTGAATTGTAACCAAACTTTACTCCATGTAACTAAAAAAATCCAAGTCTAACTTAACTAAACCTAACCTAATTTGATCTGACCAAACCTGATCTAACCTAATTTCATCTAACCAAATCTAACTTAATCTAACTTAAGCCGATATAACTCGAGAGCTTTTATAGTCAACATTCGATGATCAACATTTTCCTTGCAACATTTCTGGAATATTTTGCACTGGTATCGGAAACTAGACTGGTTATAGATCAATTTAGGTCACATAAATGTTTTAAACGTTTACCTTATAAGCTACCAGACTATTGTTGAGTAAAAATGTTGAGGGAAATAGTGCTTGTGTAGTACCGGCTTTAGCCTATCCTAAGCTGTTTTTGGATTGTGGCCATTTAGAAGTTTGGCCGTTATGAGCTGCTTCCGAAAAGAATACTGAGTAAATTGTACAGGCGAATAAAGCATAGGATAACACACTGAAACTCTCAGGATATATTCAGGGGTTACCTCAAACTACTATACGTACAGTTGGCCAAATTTGTGTCACCGCTGTCATTAGGTTTTGTTCGCTGTCTGCTGTATAAATGTCTGTCAGATGTTGAATAGGGTGTGTAAAGATAGGAAAATGTTTGTATATCTCACTCTCAACGATGATTTAAACCCTAGATAGCGCTGATACCAATTGTTGATCGAAATATACTTGTGCCGCGACATCACTTATTTGGTCAACTGTACAGCCCATTTGCTGAAGCCCTTTTTGAGCTACAGGTGTTAGGGGTCACGATATCTAGCCTACCTATAGTGAATTAACTATAGTAATTATTTGAAGTCGTATAATCCCGTCAAATTGACAAGTTGACAGAGATCTGAATTCAGCCATAATTTAAGGTTGTCGTATTCTCTCTCTCTCTCTCTCTCTCTCTCATTCATTATCATCGTCTCCTTTTTATATCATAGTTCATCTTCACTTCTTCTTTTTCCTTCTTCTTTTCTTGTTTTTGTTGTTCTCCTCCTCCTCCACCTCCTCATAATCATCATCATTATCATCTTCTTCTTCCTCTTCTGTTTTCTTCTTCTATCGTTATTCATCTATTGCTCTTATCCTCCTTCCACCTCCTCTCCCTCCTCCTTCCACCTCCTCCCCCTTGTTCCTCTCAATAAAAGCTATATAGGAAGACCATAACCTAATTATTGCCCTCCATTAAATCTTTGACCTCCTTCTCAACCACTTGGTTTTATCAGAATTCCATTACTTAAGGGGAGGTTTATAGTTTGTTCCCTAGACCTCCAGCAAGCTTTAAAAAAATAAAACACCCCCTAGACACGCCTTCAAGATATTTTAGTCTATTTTTCGATAGAAACATTTCCCGGCCGAAGGCCGGTTCCTCTTAAATTACAGGCTCGCTATCGCTCGCCAGGACAAAAATTTACACCTAAATGATACAAAAAATCTTAATATTAACAAAGAAATAAAGGGGAAAGGTCTTAAAATCACCAAACAAATGGATCGAACGTCTTATAATCTGAAAACTAATGGGGCCAAACATGAGGACTACCTCCTCCTTCAATCTTTGCCCTCCTCCCTTCCCAACCACTTTGTTGTTCCCAGAATTAATTATTTAGTGGGAGGTGTATACATGGGTGTGGTGTCCCGAGTTCGAATCCCGGGAGGACCTTGTGATTTCACTAGTTTATTCAAGTACATTGGGGTTTGTAATTGATGATTAATGTTAAGAACGGGGTGTTACTTATAGGTAGGAACGGGGTGTTACTTATAGGTAGGAACGGAGTGTTACTTATAGGTAGGAACGGGGTGTTACTTATAGGTAGGAACGGGGTGTTACTTATAGGTAGGAACGGGGTGTTACTTATAGGTAGGAACGGGGTGTTACTTATAGGTAGGAACGGGGTGTTACTTATAGGTAGGAACGGGGTGTTACTTATAGGTAGGAACGGGGTGTTACTTATAGGTAGGAACGGGGTGTTACTTATAGGTAGGAACGGGGTGTTACTTATAGGTAGGAACGGGGTGTTACTTATAGGTAGGAACGGGGTGTTACTTATAGGTAGGAACGGGGTGTTACTTATAGGTAGGAACGGGGTGTTACTTATAGGTAGGAACGGGTGTTACTTATAGGTAGGAACGGGGTGTTACTTATAGGTAGGAACGGGGTGTTACTTATAGGTAGGAACGGGGTGTTACTTATAGGTAGGAACGGGGTGTTACTTATAGGTAGGAACGGGGTGTTACTTATAGGTAGGAACGGGGTGTTACTTATAGGTAGGAACGGGGTGTTACTTATAGGTAGGAACGGGGTGTTACTTATAGGTAGGAACGGGGTGTTACTTATAGGTAGCGCCAGCGAATATGACAATAATCTCGACCACTTAATTTCTTATAACTCAAAATTAATGAAATGAGTGAGGAGTGAGTGAGAGCACAGTGAGAGCACACGGGTCGGTTGAGCTCCTCAAAAGAGGGGGTTTTCGGAGGGGTATCGTGGGGCTGAGTGACCCATATACTTATTAGAAGATCGGCAATGATACGGTGTTTCGGCACATAGTAAACAGAACTGGTTTCTTGTTTAAACATCGCCCACAAAGCATATTTAGTTTAATCTTGAGACTGTTATTACCAGTATCAGTGAGGGGACAAGGAGCCGTCAGGCACTAGCCCAGCCCTGCCCAGGCACCATAAACCTCCAGCAGTGACCACAAGGTGAGTGAGGTGACCGTTTATAGGGCAGGCAGTTTCACCCTTATGGTTCCCCACCATAGGCCTCATCTTCCATCTACCCCAAGGACCTGACCCTCGGTCCTTCAACTTCTCAAACAATTCTAACCTTTATGAAGTATTTGCTATAAGGTCCATTTTCATTTCCCTCTCTCTAACCATTTAGGAAATACTTGCTACAAGGTCCATTTTCATTTCTCTCTCTCTCTCTCTCTCTCTCTCTCTCTCTCTCTCTCTCTCTCTCTCTCTCTCTCTCTCTCTCTCTCTCTCTCTCTCTCTCTCTCTCTCTCTCCTTTTTATCCTTAACATCTTTCCATCCACTTTCAACCACCGCACTTAACCGCCTCATTGCTATTATTTTTTTGGTTATCTATAACTTCAGATCGCTTTTTATCATTTTAGTTATTTGTTTTCCTCTAACATCTTTCATACCCAACCAGGCCAGCCCCCTCTCAAGCTCTCTCTCTCTCTCTCTCTCTCTCTCTCTCTCTCTCTCTCTCTCTCTCTCTCTCTTAACATTTTGTACAATTTAATAATTTTTCCATAACTGCTGCTCTAGATCCGGTTACCCACTCAGATCCTGGCTCTCGCTCACTCTCTGGCTCTCTCCCTATCTTGATGTTGACAGCATTATTAATATCCTAAGCATTTATTAATACTCAACATCAGGGTGGCGTCGCCAGTGTAAGTAATCATAGGATATAATTGGCGTGCTTCCTTTCAATCAGTTAGATCTTTTAGTTGTACCGGTGCCCAATGCCGAGGATTTATACATTTAACCACTTAGCTTTTTAACCACTTAGCTTTAGGAGAAGCAGGCCAATTGCCCATCAAAAGGTTGACTATGATATGTGATGTTTTTTTTTGTTTTTTTTTTTTACATATCCCATCAGAAAGGTTGACTATGATAAGTGAATTTTTATGCATCCAGCCAATTATACATTAATAACAACAGCAATAATCTAGATATGTGCCAGGAGAGATTTCCCGGGGTTTCTGAAACAAGGGAGACATGGTAGAGATGGAAGCACCACGGGAAGATCAGGAGGACGGCTTGGTAGAGGCAGAGGAACGGATAATCTTGGAAGACTATGGCCTAGCAGATACTAAGTGTTTTAAGTGCGGAACAACCAATGCAAGAAAGAATTCGCGAAAATGTTCCGGCTGTCTTAGATCTATTCATTTATCTTGTGCTAAGCTGACAAAGAAAGCATCAGGAGAACAACCAAACTGGAAATGTCTCGCATGCCCAGCGCCCACTGCAGAGCCAACCGGGGCAACACCGGCAACACCGGTCGCCGACTTGACCCCACTGGTGACCAAATGGAAAGCGCGGATCCAGGTCCTTGCCCGGGTACCTAAAGGAGCCAAAATCCAAGTGGGGGAGGCCCTTACAACCATCATAAAGCAGGCCCTACAGCTCAAGACACCCCTCGCATGGGCACGGCTCCTGGGTTTCTCCTATGGGGCCCTCCGAAAACCACCCAGAACCAACATACAAGACCATCTTCAGGTTTCACTAGCCACCAGAGTGAAACGTCAAGTAGCACAGTATATGGATGGAAACAAACTGGTGGAACCCCCCGAACAGCAACCAAACAGGGCCCAGAAGCAACAGGACAAGGAAGAGGAAGAGGCTGAACAGCTACGTAAGAGGGTCGCGGCGAAGCTGGCGGATAGTGACATCAAAGGGGCCGTCAGACTGTTGTCCTCTTCAGAAGGTTTTGCTGGTCAAGGCACCGAAGTTGTTGAAGCCCTACAAGAAAAGCACCCACCTACACCTAGGGACCTAAACCTCCCCCCTGCCCCAAATGACCAGATGCGCCAACCTTTAGTTGTCACGAAGGAGCAGGTGGTCGCCGCAGTGACTTCATTCCCAGCAGGCTCAGCCGCGGGCCCAGATGGTATCCGACCCGCCCACCTCAAAGGCCTCTTGGGTCAGGGATCAGGAGCTGCTGGGGAGGCACTCTTGGAAACCCTCACCAAATTCATCAACATGGTTTTAAGAGGGGAAGTACCCGACTGTGCCACACCCCTATTTTTGGGGGCATCACTCTGTGCACTGGCAAAAAAAGATGGCGGTGTGCGCCCAATAGCAGTAGGGAACACCTTCCGCCGCCTTGCCACAAAGGTGGGTTTGAAACCACTCTCGAATGGCCTAGGTCAACACTTAAGACCAGTTCAACTAGGTTTCGGAACTCCAGGGGGGTGTGAAGCCCCCGCACCTACCTCAGCCAAGCCCAAGAAAAACGAGTGCTTCTAAAGATTGACATGCGGAACGCATTCAACAGCATTCGCAGGGATGTCTTCTTCCGTGCAGCTCAAGAACACATCCCCACTCTGTACCCCCTACTTTGGCAGGCTTATTCCAAACCTTCAATCCTGATTTTTGGCGAGACGGTAATCCCATCAGAGACCGGGTTACAGCAGGGAGATCCAGGTGGTCCTGCTCTTTTCTCAATAGGGGTGGATGCAGCAGCTAACAAAGTAAGGTCAGAGCTGAATGTATGGTACCTGGATGATGCAACCTTGGGTGGGTCAGTAGAGAACGTTCTAACCGACCTAAATAACATCATAACTGACCTCGGCCAGGCCGGGCTAGTGATAAATGACACCAAATGTGAACTTGTTCTCCTCAACCACACACGTGAACAAGGAGAAGAGACTCAGGCCCTGTTCCGAAACATATTGCCAGATGTAAAGATCCTTCAGGAGCACCAGCAAACCCTATTAGGTTCCCCACTAACTCTGGCAGCAATCCCACCAGCACTTCAAGTTAAAAAGGAGGAGCTTCAACGTCTCGTGAGTCGCCTGATACACATCGATGCCCACTCAGCTCTGGCCCTGCTCAAGAACTGTTTCTCCATCCCAAAACTCCAATACCTCCTGCGCACATCGATGACTTACACGAACAATGGCGGCCTCCACGAATTAGACAGCATAATCCGAGAAGCAGTGACCAGCATCACCAACGTGGAATTTAAAGAACGGGCCTGGACACAAGCCACCCTTCCTGTCCGCCTCGGGGGCTTGGGCATACGGAGAGCCTCGGATATTGCCTCCCCAGCCTTTATCTCTTCCCTCATCGCGACCAATGACCTCGTATTGTCCATCCTTTATTCTAAACCCGGAATGACACTTAATGGGGACGTAACAGCAGCGATTAACACCTGGAAGGAAGTACAGGAGTAGAGGAGGAGCCTCAGGGTACCTCCAGGAGCAAGCAGAAAGCGTGGGATACCATCTCGGCGAAGAAAACTCAAGAAAATCTCCTAACCAATGCAGACCAGGTTGCAAAAGCACGCCTCCAGGCAGCCGCCCGTTCGGAGAGTGGCTTGTGGTTACACGCCATCCCCATCCCACCTCTTGGAACTCCCTTGGATGCTGAAGCGCTCCGGGTCGCCATCGCGCTCAGAGTGGGTGCGGCAGTTTGTCACCCACACACTTGCAAGTGTGATGGGAGGATGGATGCTCAAGGTCACCATGCCTTGTCATGTAATTACAATGCAGGCCGCCTGCCAAGACACTCTGCACTAAATGATGTCATAAAACGGGCCCTGCAGAGTGCTAACTGTGCATCAATCCTCGAACCACATGGACTTCACAGAGAAGACGGCAAACGGCCAGATGGGATGACCACTTTCCCTTACAAGAATGGCCGGTGCCTCGTGTGGGATGCCACAATGTGTTGACACTTTCTCCACAACCAACGCCGCCAGAAACGCCGACGAAGCAGGTGAAGCGGCCCGGATAGCAGAAAATAAAAAGCGAGAAAAATATCAAGCCATCGCCAGAATTCATCAGTTCGAGCCCCTGGCATTCGAAACTTCAGGAGTCTTCGGCCCTACCACCCTTCAGCTGGTCAATGAAATAGGCCGTAAAATCAGAGAAGTTTCAGGAGAACCCCGGGAAACCCTCTGGCTCAAGCAAAGACTAGGGATGGCTATCCTCCGGGGCAATGCCACCAGCGTCATGAGCTCAGTTCGACAGGGCTGGGTCATGCCACTGTGTGAGGCCACGGCAGGAGTGGTGAATCCGAAGACTTTCCACAGTAGGGTAAAACAAAACATAAACTTTATTTGTATGTAACATGTGTGATGCACATTAATAAAAGGGGATGTGTCGGATGGTTGAAAGCCACAGTTGCTCGCGCGTTTGGGGCTAGCAACACGTATTATGAAAAACATGCATCCTCCTTCATTCACTGTCCCCCCCTTCACTCACTCAACCCCACAATTTGCCGGAGGATAACAGGTTTTTCACAATACGTAGACGGAGGTCTTTTTAAAAAAATAAAAACAAATAAAAACAAAATTAATGAAAGCAATCGGGCTGACGTTTCCATCATTTGGGGAGAGTCCACCAGGGAATAGATGTGGATATTTACAGCCAGTTTGCTCTAGGCCCTTTTGAGTTACAGAGAGAGGTCAGGGATCAAGATTATTGTCCAGTTCGTTCGCGCTCCCTCTCGTAGAATGTTAGTAGG
>CM064537.1:859633-866665 GCA_032716605.1 Paralithodes platypus | reverse complement strand
CCTCCCCTTAACCCCCTTCAGTACCACCTCCCCTTAACCCCTTAAGTCACCACCTCCCCTTACCCCCTTCAGTACCACCTCCCGTAAACCCCTTTCAAATAACCACCTCCCCTTCAACCCCATTCAGTACCCCCTCTTCCCCTTAACCCCTTCAGTACCACCTGCCCCTTAACCCCTTCGGTACTACCTCCCCTGAACCCCTTCAGTATCCACCTCCCACTTAACCCCTTCAGTACCACCTCCCCCTACCCCATCAGTACCACCTCCCCCTTAACCCCTTGCAGTACCACCTCCCCTTAACGCCCTTCAATACCACCTCCCCTTAAACCCTTCAGGTACCACCTCCCCTTTAACCCCTTTCAGTACCACCCATGCACCCCTTAACCCCTTCAGTACCACCTCCCCTTAAAACCCCCTTCAGTTACCACCTCCCCTTAACCCCTTACAGTAACCACCTCCCCTTAACCCCCTTCAGTACCACCCTCCCCTTAAAAACCCCCTTCAGTACCACCTCCCCTTAACCCCTTCAGTAACCACCTCCCCTTTAACCCCTTCTAGTACCACCTCCCCTTAACCCCTTCAGTCCACCACCGGTCCCCTTAACCCCTTCAGTACCCACCTCCCCTTAACCCCTTCCAGTACCACCCGTCCCCTTAACCCCCTTCAGTACCACCTCCCCTTAACCCCTTCAGTAACCACCTTCCCCCTTAACCCCTTCAGTACCACCTCCCCCCTTAACCCCTTCAGTACCACCTCCCCCTTAACCCCTTCAGATACCACCTCCCCTTAACCCCTTCAGTACCACCTCCACCTTAACCCCTTCCAGTAAGCCAACCTCCCCTTAACCCCTTCACATGTAACCACTCTCCCCTTAACCCCTTCAGTACCGACCTCCCCTTACCCCTTTCAGTACCACCCTCCCTTAACCCCTTCAGTACCACCTCCCCTTAAACCCCTTCAGTAAACACCTCCCCTTAACCCCTTCAGGTACCACCCTCCCCTTAACCCCCTTCAGTACCACCTCCCCTTAACCCCCTTCAGTACCAACCTCCCCTTACCCCCTTCAGTACCACCTCCCCCCGTAACCCCTTCAGTACCACCTCCCCTTACCCCCTTCAGTACCACACCTCCCCTTAACCCCTTTCAGTACCCACCTCCCCTTAAACCCCTTCATACGACCACTCCCCTTACCCCTTTCTGTACCAACCTCCCTACCCCTTCCGTACCACCTCCCCTTCAACCCATCATACCACCTCCCCGTAACCCCTTCAGAGTACACCTCCCCTTAAACCCCTTCAGTACCACCTCCCCTTAAACCCCTTCATTACCCACACCTTCCCCTTAACCCCATCAAGTTAACCACCTCCCCTTAACCCCCGTCAGTACCACCTTCCCCTTAACCCCGTCATACCACCTCCCCTTACCCATCAGTACCACCCTCCCCTTAACCCCTTCAGTAGCCACCGCCCCTTAACCCCATCATACCACCCCCCTTAACACCCTGCTTACCACCTCCCCCTTTAACCCCTCAGTTACCCACCTCACCTTAACCCCCTTCATTACCACCTCCCCTTAACCCCTATCAGTACCACCTCCCCTTAATCCCTTCAGTACCACCTCCCCCTTAACCCCTTCAGTACCACCTCCCCTTAACCCCTTTTCAGTACCACCGTCCCCTTAACGCCCCTGTCGAGTACCACCGTCCCCTTTAACCCCCTTCATTACCAACCTTCCCCTTAACCCCCTCGTCCACCTCCCCTTAACCCATTCAGTACACCTCCCCTTAACCCCTTCATTACCAACCTCACCCTTAACCCCTTCAGTACGGCACCTCCCCTTAACCCCTTCAGTACCACCTCCCCTTAACCCCATCAGTAACCACCTCCCCCTTAACTCCCTTCATTACCACCTCCCCTTACCCCTTCAGTACCACCCCTCCCCTTAACCCGTTCGATACCACCTCCCCTTAACCCGTTCAATACCACCTCCCCTTAACCCCTTCAATACCCCCTCCCCTTAACCCCTTCAGTACCACCTCCCCTTAACCTCCTTCAGTAACCACCTCCCCTTATTACCCCTTCAGTACCACCACCTCCCCTTAACCCCTATCAGTAACCACCTCCTCCCCTTAACCCCTTCAGTCACCACCTGCTTCCCCTTAACCCCTTCAGTACCAGCTCCCTTAACCCCTTCAGGACCACCTCCCCTTAACCCCTTTCGTACCACCTCCCCTTAACCCCTTCAGTACCACCCCCCTCCCCATTACCCCTTCAGTACCACCCTCCCCTTAACCCCTTCAGTACCACCTCCCCCCTTAACCCCCCCCCCTTCAGTAACCACCTTTTCCCCTTAACCCCTTCAGTACCACCCGTCCCCTTAAACCCCTTCAGTACCACCTCCCCTTAACCCCTTCAGTACCACCCCCACCTCCCCTTGTAACCCCTTCAGTAAACACCTCCCCCTTAACCCCTTCAGTACCACCTCCCCTTAACCCCCTTCAGTTACCACCTCCCCTTAACCACCCCTTCAGTACCACCCTCCCCTTACCCCTTCAGGTAACCACCTCCCCTTAACCCCTTCAGGTACCAACTCCCATTTCCCTCAGTACCACCTCCCTTAAACCCTTCGTAACCACCTCCCCTTCCCCTTCCAGGTACCACCTCCCCTGTAACCCCTGCCGTACCACCCTCCCCGTTTTAAACCCCTTCTGTCCGACCTCCCCTTAACCCCTTCTACAACCCTATCCCCGTAACACCCTCAGGTACCACCTCGCCCTTACGCCCTTCAGTAACCACCTCCCCTTAAACCCCTGTCAAGTACCACCCCCCTTAACCCCTTCGTAACCACCTCCCCTTAAGACCCCTCAGTACCACCCTCCCCCTTTAACCCCTTACAGTACCAGTACCCCTCCCCTTAACCCCTTTCAGTACCCACCCTCCCCTTAACACCCTTCAGTACCCCACCTCCCCTTAACCCCTTCAGTACCACCTCCCGCTTAACCCCTTCATTACCCCCTCCCCCTTAACCCTTTCGTACCCCTCCCTTAACCTCCTTCAGTACCACCTCCCCTTACCCTTTTCATACCACCTCCCCTTACCCATCCGTACGCACCTCCCCTTAACCCTTTCAGACCACCTCCCTTACCCCTTCAGTACCAACCTCCCCTTAACACCCTTCAGTACCACCAATCCCCTTAACCCCTTCATTACCGCACCTCCCCTTACCCCTTCAGTAACCACCCCTCCCCAAAAAAAAAAAAAAATTAACCCCTTCAGTACCCCTCGCCCTTTAACGCCCTTCAGTACCCCCCCTGAACCCCTTCAGTACCACCTCGCCCCTTAACCCCCTTCATTATACCACCTCCCCTTACCCTTCACATTACCACCTCCCCTTACCCCTTCGTAGCCAACCCCCTTAACCCCTTCAGTCCACCTCCCCTTAACCCCTTCAGCGTACCACACCTCCCCTTAACCCCCCTTCAGTACCACCTCGCCTCCCCTTAACCCCCTTCAGTACCACCCTCTCCCCTTAAACCCCTTCATTACCACCTCCCCTTAACCCCTTCAGTACAACCTCCCCTTACCCCTTCAGTAACACTCCCCTTAACCCTCAGTACCCAACCTCCCCCCTTAACCCCCTTCAGGTACCACCTCCCCCTTAACCCCCTTCAGTACCACCCTCCCCTTAAAATCCCCTTCAAGTACCTCCCCTTAACCCCTTCAAGTACCCCGTCCCCTTACCCTTATTACCCCTCCCCTTCCCCCTCAGTACCACCTCCCCTTACCCCCTTCAAGAGTACACCGTCCCCTTACCCCCTCAGTCCACCTCCCCTTAACCCCTTCATACACCTCCCTCCTTTACCCCCATCAGTACCCAACGCCCCCTTAACCCCTTCAAGTACCACCTCCCCTTAACCCCTTCAGTACCGACCGATCCCCTTAACCCACCCTTCAGTACCACCGTCCCCTTAACCACCCCTTCAGATTACACACCCTCCCCTTAACCCCTTCAGTACCACCGCCCCTTAACCCCTTCCAGTCCCACCATCCCCTTAACCCTCAGTACAACCATCCCCTTAAAAACCCCGTCAGTACCACCTCCTACACTCCCCTTAACCCCTCAGTACCACCGTCCCTTAACCCCCTTCATACCACCTCCGCCTTAACCCCTTCAGTAAACACCGCCCCTTAAACCCCTTCAGTACCACCTCCCCTAAACCCCTTCAGTACCACCTCCCCTTAACCCCCTTCAGTACCACCTCCCCTTAACCCCTTCAGTACCACCTCCCCTTAAACCCCTTCAGTACCACCTCCCCCTTAACCCCTTCAGTAACACCTCCCCTTAACCCCTTCGTACCACCTCCCCTTAACCCCTTCAGTTACCACCTCCCCCTTAACCCCTTCAGTACCACCTCCCCTTAACCCCTTCAGTACCACCTCCCCTTAACCCCTTCATAACCACCTCCCCTTACCCCATCAGTACCACCTCCCCTTAACCCCTTCTTTACCACCTCCCCTTAACCCCTTCAGTACCACCTCCCCTTAACCCCTTCAGTACCACCTCCCCTTAACCCCTTCAGTACCACCTCCCCTTAACCCCTTCAGTACCACCTCCCCTTAACCCCCTCAGTACCACCTCCCCTTAACCCCTTCAGTACCACCTCCCCTTAACCCTTCAGTACCATCTCCCCTTCACCCCTACACTACCACCTCCCCTTAACCCCTTCAGTACCACCTCCCCTTCAGTACCACCTCCCCTTAACCCCTTCAGTACCACCTCCCCTTAACCCCTTCAGTACCACCTCCCCTTAACCCCCTTCAGTACCACCTCCCCTTTAACCCCTTCAGTTCCACCTCCCCTTAACCCCTCCAGTACCACCTCCCCTTAACACCTCCAGTACCACCTCCGCTTAACCCCTTCAGGAACAACTCCCCTTAAACCCCTTCAGTACCACCTCCCTTAACCCCTCAGTACCACCTCCCTTAACCCCTTCAGTACCACCTCCCCTTAACCCCTTCAGTACCACCTCCCCTTAACCCCTTCAGTACCACCTCCCCTTAACCCCTTCAGTACCACCTCCCCTTACCCGCTTCAGTACCACCTCCCCTTACCCCTTCAGTACCACCTCCCATTAACCCCTTCAGTACCCACCTCCCCTTAACCCCTTCAGTACCACCTCCCCTTAACCCCTTCAGTACACACCTCCCCTTAAACCCTTCAGTACCACCTCCCCTTAACCCCTTCAGTACACCCTCCCCTTAACCCCTTCATTAACCCCCTTAACCCCTTCATACCACCTCCCCTTAACCCCTTCAGTACCACATCCCCTTAAAACCCCTTCAGTACCACCCCCCTTCACCCCTTCAGTACCACCGCTCCCCTTAACCACTTCAGTACCACTCCCCCTTAACCCCTTCAGTACCACTCCCCTTAACCCCTTCCAGTACCACCTCCCCTTCACCCTTCAGTACCACCTCCCCCTTAAACCCTTCAGTACAACCTCCCCTTAACCCCTTCAGTACCACCTCCCCTTAAACCCCTTCAGTACCACACTCCCCTTAACCCCTTCAGTACCACCTCCCCTTACCCCTCAGTACAAAAATCCCCGTAACCCCTTCAGTACCACCTCCCTTACCCCTTCAGTACCACCTCCCCTTAACCCCTTCAGTACCACCTCCCCTTAACCCCTTCTCAGTACCACCTCCCCTTAACCCCTTCAGTACACACCTCCCCTTAACCCCTTCAGTACCACCTCCCCTTAACCGCTTCAGTACCACCTCCCCTTAACCCCTTCAGTACCACCTCCCCTTCAATACCACCTCCCCTTAACCCCTTCAGTACCACCTCCCCTTAACCCCTTCAGTACCACCTCCCCTTAAACCCCTTCAGTACCACCTCCCCTTAACCCCTTCAGTACCCACCTCCCCTTAACCCCTTCAGTACCACCTCCCTTAACCCCTTCAGTACACCACCTCCCCTTAACCCCTTCAGTACCACCTCCCCTTAACCCCTATCAGTACCCACCTCCCCTTAACGCCCATCAGTACCACCTCCCCTTAACCCCTTCAGTACCACCTCCCCTTAACCCCTTCAGTACCACCCCCCCTTAACCCCTTCAGTACCACCTCCCCTTAACCCCTTCAGTACACCCTCCCTTAACCCCTTCAGTACCCCCTCCCCTTAACCCCTTCAGTACCACCTCCCCTTAACCCCTTCAGTACCACCTCCCCTTAACCCCTTCAGTACCACCTCCCCTTAACCCCTTCAGTACCACCTCCCCTTAACCCCTTCAGTACCCACCTCCCCTTAACCCCTTCAGTACCACCTCCCCTTAACCCCTTCAGTACCACCTCCCCTTAACCCCATCAGTACCACCTCCCCTTAACCCCTTCAGTACCACCTCCCCTTAACCCCTTCAGTACCACCTCCCCCTTAACCCCTTCAGTACCACCTCCCCTTAACCCCTTCAGTACCACCTCCCCTTAACCCCTTCAGTACCACCTCCCCTTAACCCCTTCAGTACCACCTCCCCTTAACCCCTTCAGTACCACCTCCCCTTCAGTACCACCTCCCCTTAACCCCTTCAGTACCACCTCCCCTTAACCCCTTCAGTACCACCTCCCCTTAACCCCTTCAGTACCACCTCCCCTTAACCCCTTCAGTACCACCTCCCCTTCAGTACCACCTCCCCTTCAGTACCACCTCCCCTTAACCCCTTCAGTACCACCTCCCCTTAACCCCTTCAGTACCACCTCCCCTTAACCCCTTCAGTACCACCTCCCCTTAACCCCTTCAGTACCACCTCCCCTTAACCCCTTCAGTACCACCTCCCCTTAACCCCTTCAGTACCACCTCCCCTTAACCCCTTCAGTACCACCTCCCCTTAACCCCTTCAGTACCACCTCCCCTTAACCCCTTCAGTACCACCTCCCCTTAACCCCTTCAGTACCACCTCCCCTTAACCCCTTCAGTACCACCTCCCCTTAACCCCTTCAGTACCACCTCCCCTTAACCCCTTCAGTACCACCTCCC
>CM064537.1:824633-849633 GCA_032716605.1 Paralithodes platypus | reverse complement strand
CCCATGCCTAGAGTCATTCACCCCATGTAGCCCTGCATCCTCACCTCCCACCACCAGAAGCTCCCCTTCACCCTCACCTCCTCCTTCACCCTCATGTAGCACCAGACCCTCACCTCCTCCTTCACCCTCATGTAGCACCAGACCCTCACCTCCTCCTTCACCCTCATGTAGCACCAGACCCTCACCTCCTCCTTCACCCTCATGTAGCACCAGACCCTCACCTCCTCCATCACCCCCATGTAGCACCAGACCCTCACCTCCTCCATCACCCTCATGTAGCACCAGACCCTCACCTCCTCCCCCAGACACCCCTACATTATAATCGTTATTCACCCCCTCCCCACACTCCCCTTCACCCCCTCCCTTCCCATCTACCCTACCTCCCCCTTCCTCCCCAGAGATCCCATTCTTACATCAGAAGCTCCCCACCTTCCCTACCCAGACAACCACCACCCCCCACCCCCCCATCTCCACACAGTGCAAGAAACCTACTCATTCTCCGAGTGCCGTTGCTCCCGACTCGCCCAAGGACCAGCTTCGTTCTCCGAGTGCCGTTGCTCCCGACTCACCCAAGGACCAGCTTCGTTTTCCGAGTGCCGTTGCCCTTCCTGATCCACCCAAGGACTGCAATACGAGCAACCAATACAACCCCAAGGATTCAGACACAACCTCGTTCCCGGTCGACCAATTAATGGTGACCATTACTGACCCGGGAAATGCATCCTTCGGCCTGCCCAAAATGTCATCCCCCTTAAGTAATGCGTTCGACATCCACTTCATTCCGAACACACCAAACTACCCAGCCGCTTCGCCCGATGATACCAGCCTCGAGTCCTATTGTGAAGGATGTAAAGCGTGTCCGAACATCTACTGGCCAAGACAT
This sequence comes from Paralithodes platypus, assembly GCA_032716605.1. Classification (NCBI taxonomy): domain Eukaryota; kingdom Metazoa; phylum Arthropoda; class Malacostraca; order Decapoda; family Lithodidae; genus Paralithodes; species Paralithodes platypus. Next base: position 848,750 of record CM064537.1, on the reverse strand, counting down.
CAGATGTGTAACATCTGTTATAAGAAGTACTCTGTTACCGACTGCAAGAACATTATATGGCCCATCTTACAGACACACGCTGTCAAGACATGGGAACCAGACTTCACTCAGCAGGCGAGAACAGTGGTAGTTATTGAAGATGATGATGTAGCATCGGCGCTAACTAAGCTACAAGATGTAATTAGCATAGCACGAACTCCCGACTTGCATCTGATAATGTACGGGAAGGACTGGGAAAAGTTTACGTATCATCAAATAAACGTGGACAGTAATTTCAGTTCCGTACTGGAAGAATACTTTAAACAAATGAAAAGGGAAAATAGCCGATGGAGAATGGCTTCCCTCTTCCGGACTTCTCCATCAAAGAAAGCATTGGAGTTTGGTTTAAATCTCCTCACTGGCCACCCGGGTAGAATCATCTTTGTCAAGGGGGAACAAGGGATCAGTCTCCCTCACGACACGGTGTCGTGGATAAACACAAAGTGCAGAGATCACGCCGTTGAAGTAATCTGGCTGACCAGTAACCCGGAGAAAGACGTCCAGGGCAGCGGAAGTACGGGTATCAACATCGTAAAGGATCACGCAGCTCTCGGCGACTTTCTCCTGCATGAGCTGTCGAAAAACGATACAGATACGTTTAAGGCAGAAATAGAGATTCGTTGCGGCCCAGAATTTCAGTTCCAGGGGGCGCGGGACGTCTCCAAAGTCAGCATATCGGACTCCGGATGCTGCATGACCCTAAAGGTTCCCCTAGTAAAGCTTAACCAGGCGTTCTCCGTAACCATCAAGGCTAACGCCGAGGACGGACTTATAGCCGGGAGTCGCGTTGGTCTGCAGTCTATCACGTCCGGCACCCTTAGCGACGGTAGGAAGCGGGTACTGGTGGCTAACACAATGATGGCCATCTAGCCCTTTGGGGGGGAGTGAAGTAATCGTAGCAACACTCTCCGATGATGTAAAGTGTGACCACCATGCGTCCGCTATCATGTATATACAGGTCTCCCTTGATTTACCATTGCGTTACGTTCCTGAAAACCCGATCTGAAATAGAAAAACATATAGCGAACTCCAATAATAATGGGGTAAATGGGGCTGCGTTCTGGGACCAACCCAAATATCGTAAATCGGGTCATCGGTTAATGAAGGAGACGTGTACAGGTGTGACCAACATGCATCCGCTATTATCTATATACAGACTCTCTGTAACTCAAAAGGGCCTAGAGCAAACATCCCAAAGACCTCTCTTAAATTTTTACATTTTTCGTGTCTGAATGTTTTTTATATATATGCTTTCATTAATTTCATTGGAGGTGTTGTGGTGACATAAATAAAGTATTGATTATTATATTTCGTTGTTTCTGTTCTGGCTCTGTCTCGAGTCGGCCACCCCCAGCTATGGGGTATGTGCCTGGGTATATGCAGTACGGTCGCGCTAATAAGTCATGTCCCAGCTGTCATTACCTTTGGCTTGGTCTGTGCTGTATTAATGTCTGTCAGATGTTGAATAGGGTGGGTACGGTCGCACTAATAAGTCATGTCCCAGCTGTCATTACGTTTGGCTTGGTCTGTGCTGTATTAATGTCTGTCAGATGTTGAATAGGGTGGGTACGGTCGCGCTAATAAGTCATGTCCCAGCTGTCATTACCTTTGGCTTGCTCTGTGCTGTATTAATGTCTGTCAGATGTTGAATAGGGTGGGTAAGTGTCGGAACATGTTTGTATATTTCACTCCATATGAAGAAATGAAGCTTAGATATTGCTGATACCAATTATTGATCAAAACATACTTGGTGCCCAGACATCACTTATTACCGCGACTGTACATACATATCTTTTTCATCTGACCTTTCTTGGAAGATCATATCACCACTCTTGCTCAAACAGCTTCCCAGAAGTTAGGTGTGCTCAACCGTCTCCGTGGGTTTTTCACCCCCGCACAGCTTCTTGCTCTGTATTGAGTATTGTTCACATGTGTGGGGAGGATCCACCCATACCGCACTTCTTGAAAGAGTAGAGTCTTAAGCATTTCACCTCATCAACTCACTTCCTCTTACTAGTTCCCTACAATCTCTTTCTACACGCTGCAATGTTGCATCTCTTTCACTCTTCTATCGCTATTACAACAATCAGTGTTCTTCAGAGCTCTCTCAGTGTATAACCTCATCCCTTGTGGCTAGTGCGAGGCACCCACCTTTCAACACAGTCCCACTCCTATTCTGTCCAGCTCTCCAACCCAAAGAATTGGCAAATTCTCTGTCTTTCTTCTACTCAACAAGTGAACTGTGGAACTCTCTCCCTCAATCAATCTTTCCTTCATCCTATGACTTAGACTGCTTTAAACTTCTTGTGTCCTTGAATTTGCCTCTACACTCTTGGGGGGGGGGGGGGGGGGGCACTCTTTACAAACATCCTGCCTTTTTGTCTCCTTCACACATAGAACACGAAATACGACTCGCATGTTGACCTTAAGGGGAGATTTCCACTCGAGGGATTTTTTTTATTTACCCCTTTCTCCCTCATGTTTAGCCCCATTGCTTTGGAGATTTTAAGACGTTCGCCACATTAGTTTGGCGATTTTAAGAACTTTTGCCCCATTTATGTCACCTTTAAGACCTTTCGTGCCATTTAGGTGTCGATTTTTTCCTGGCGAGCGATAGCGAGCCTGCAATTTTAAGAGGAATCGGCCTTCGGCCGGGACATTTTTCTACCGAAAAATGTACAAATTTATCTTGAAAGGGGGTCAAGGGGGTGTAATTTCAAGCTTGATGGAAGTCTAGGAAACACTAAAAACCTCCCCTTGAAGATGTCTACGATGGCGTAATGGTGATGACTCATAGTGACTTCCGTGAAGATGTACGATGGTGACGTGTTTGCGGTAGTGACGTGATGTATTGCGTTACGTCTGAGGTCACACTCACTCACTCTCACAATCTCTCTCTCTCTCTTTGTGTGTGTGTGTGTGTACGCTGGTGACGTGTTTGCGGTAGTGACGTGATTATTGCGTTACGTCTGAGGTCACACTCACTCACTCTCACACTCTCTCTCTCTCTCTTTGTGTGTGTGTGTGTACGCTGGTGACGTGTTTATGGTAGTGACGTGATTATTGCGTTACGTCTCTTAGGTTGAAGTGACGTCATTAATCGGGCGAGTCATTCAAGCGGCCAAGTTTTTTTTATCCGAGTTTCCGTTTCCGTTGATCATATATATATATATATATATATAAATATATATACAGGTATATATATATATATATATATATATATATATATATATATATATATAGTATATATTCTTTTTGTGATATGACCCAGCCAGGGTTCGAACCCAGCGCTCCAGAACCTTAACACTTTCACCCATATGACGGTATTTTGAGCCTATTGGGGATACTTTAAAGCCTTTGTTACCATCAGGGGTATTTAGAAACCTTTAGTTTATGATCTTCCGTATATCTGGGAAGAAGAGAGTAACGTCTTAGTAATATATATACGCAATAATGCTAACCCTTTCAAACTCATATGACGCAGAGGTTGCCAGATTAGCAATAAGAAATAGTTCTCTCACTCCTATAATTACCTCTCCAAAATTAGTTTTCTGCCCACAGCTAACTCAAAGACAACTGCAGAGGTTGAAGTAACTAAACTAAAGGTTTCTAAATACCCCTGATGGTAACAAAGGCTTTAAAGTATCCCCAATAGGCTCAACACAGCTAACTCAAAGACAACTGCAGAGGTTGAAGTAACTAAACTAAAGGTTTCTAAATACCCCTCATGGTAACAAAGGCTTTAAAGTATCACTAATAGGCTCAAAATCGCGTCATATGTCGGAGATGGTTAAGGGCAGGTTTTTAGTTGATTCCCTAGACGTCCATCAAACTTAACATTACAGCCCCTGGACGAAAAGTCTTAAAATTGACAGAAATGGGGCGAAAGTTCTTAAAATCGCCAAACTAATGGGGCGAACGTCTTATAATATCAAAAGCAATGGGGCTAACCATGAGGGAGAAAGGGGCCAAGAAAAACATCCCTCAAGTGGAAATCTCCCCTTAAAGAATTTAAAGTTACTATAGGTAACGCCAACGAACTTGACAATTTTCTTGACCCATTAAGGGGAGATTTCCACTTGAGGGATTTTTTTCTTGACCCCTTTCTCCCTCATGGTTAGCCCAATTGTTTTTGAGATTTTAAGACGTTTGCCCCATTAGTTTGGTGATTTTAAGAACTTTTGCTCCATTTCTGTCAATTTTAAGACCTTTCGTGCCATTTAGGTGTCGATTTCTTCCTGGCGAGCGATAGCGAGCCAGCATTATATGAAGAAATCCGGATTCGCCGGAGACATTTTTCTATCGAAAAATGTACAAATAAACAAAAATATATTTTACTGGCTCGCTACCGCTCGCCAGTAAAATATTGACACCTGGATGGGGGTAAAAGTCTTAAAACAGTAGGCTGAATGGGGCCGAATGGATACAAGCCAGAGAGAGAGAGAGAGAGCAAGAAAAAAAAAAAGCTCCCTTAACTAAGTAAGCTAGCGGTACCTCATGACTCCACCCTCCCCTCCCCTGTCCTCCCCTCCCCTCCCCTTCCCTCCCCTCCCCTTCCCTTCCCCTCCCCTTCCCTCCCCTTCCCTCCCTTTCCCTCCCCTTCCCTCCCCTTTCCTCCCCTTTCCCTCCCCTTCCCTCCCCTCCCCTGCCCTCCACCCTCCACCCTCCCCTGCTGACGTCACCGGTACATTCCTATGACGTCACCGGTAAACCCCCCCCCCCCTCCCCTCCCCTCCCCCCCCCTCCCCTCCCCTCTTTAGCAGCCTATCATCAGTACTAGGAACAAGTCGTCTATTAAATGTTAGTCTAGCTAGCGTGAGGTATAGGTAACGCCAACGAACTTGACAATTTTGTTGACCTGCTTTTTGTTCTCTCCTTTTCTCTCTTTCTCTGGCTTGTATCCATTCGGCCCCATTCAGCCTACTGTTTCAAGACGTTTATCCCCATCCAGGTGTCAATTTTTTACTGGTGAGCGGTAGCGAGCCAGCATATTTAAAAACAAAAATTGACAGCAGGCTAAATTTGTACATTTTTCGGTAGAAAAATTTCTCCGGCGAAGCCGGATTTCTTCATATAATGCTGGCTCGCTATCGCTTGCCAGGAAGAAATCGACACCTAGATGGGGATAAACGTCTTAAAATAGTTGGCTGAATGGGGCCGAATAGATACAAGTCAGAGAAAGAGAGAAAAGGACAGAAATAACAAAAAGCAGGTCAGCCCCCTTAACCCCTTCCGTACCGGCCTCCAGCAATTAACAGGCTGCAAATGATCTCGGTTAAGGGGAGGTTTTTAGTTTGTTTCCTACTCCTCCAGCAATCTTAAAATGTCACCCCCTTGACACCCTTTCAAGATACATTTGTACATTTTTCGGTAGAAAAATTTCCCGGCCATAGGCCGGCTATTCCCGGCCATAGGCCGGTTACTCTTAAATTACAGGCTCGCTATCGCTCGCCAGGATAAAATCGACACCTAAATGGCACGAAAGGTCTTACAATTGACAAAATGGGGCGGAAATTCTTAAAATCACCAAACTAATGGGGCAAAAGTCTTAAAATCTCAAAAGCAATGGGTGCCAGACATGAGGGAGAAAGGGGTCCAGAAAAAAGTCCCTCAAGTGGAAATCTCCCCTTAAAGATGCGTATGTCGGCGTAATAATGATGATGATGATGATGATGATGACTCGTTGGTAACTTCCGGGAAGATGTGTGTACTTGCGGTGATGGTGGCGGGTTTGTGGGGTGTTAAGACGTTCGCTCCATTAGTTTGACGATTTTACCATCTTTCGCCCAATTTTGTTGTCAAATTTGAGACCTTTCGTGCCTTTTAGATGTCAATTTTTTCCTGGCGAGCGATAGCGAGCCTGTAAATATAAGAGGAACCGGCCTTCGGCCGGGACATTATTTTTCTACCGAAAAATGTACATATTTATCTTGAAGTGGGGTCTAGGGGTTTTTTTTTTAAGCTTGATGGAGGTATAGGGAGGAACACAAACTATATATATATATATATATATATATATAAATATATACTGTATATATATATATATATATATACTGTATATATATATATATATATATATATATACTGTATATATATATATATATATATATATATATATATATATATATATACTGTATATATATATATATATATATATATATATATATATATATATATATATATATATATATATAAACCCCATCCCCCATTAATTTAAAATGCGTAATGGTGACTCTTCGGTAACTTCCGGGAAGATGTGCGTACTAGCGGTCGGTGACGTGTTTGTGGCGGTGACGTGACGTATTGCGTAGCCTACGTCTCTTAAGGGGAGATTTCCACTTGAGGGACTTTTTTTCTTTACCCCCTTCTCCCTCATGTTTATCCCCATTGCTTTTGAGATTTTAAGACGTTCGCCCCATTAGTTTGGCGATTTTAAGAACTTTCACCCAAATTATGTCACTTTTAAGACCTTTCGTCCCATTTAGGTGTCGATTTTTCCTGGCGAGCGATAGCGAGCCTGCAATTTAAGAGGAATCGGCCTTCGGCCGGGACATTTTTCTACCGAAAAATGTACAAATTTATCTTGAAAGGGGGTCAAGGGGGTGTAATTTTAAGCTTGATGGAGGTCTAGGGACCTTCCCTTATACCTTCCCTTAAATAGGTGTTAATTAATTAGTTGTTTTGCCAAGGTTATACATATGGGGGAGTGGGGGGGGGGAGGAGAGGGGGGGGATAGGGATGGGGGGAGGGGGTAGAGAGGGATAGGGATGAGGGAAGGGGGGAGGGATAGGGATGGGGAGAGGGGGGGATAGGGATGGGGGGAGGGGGTAGAGAGAGGATAGGGATGAGGGAAGGGGGGAGGGATATGGATGGGGAGAGGGGGGGGGATAGAGATGGAGGGAGGGGGTAGAGAGGGATAGGGATGGGGAGAGGGGGGGGATAGAGATGGAGGGAGGGGGTAGAGAGGGATAGGGATGGGGGAGGGGGTAGAGAGGGATAGGGATGAGGGAAGGGGGTAGAGAGGAGGGAGGGGAGGAGATAGGGAGAGGGGGGGGGGGGATAGGGATGAGGGAAGGGGGTAGAGAGGGATAGGGATGAGGGAAGGGGGTTAGAGAGGGGGGGAGGGATAGGGATAGGGAGAGGGGGGATAGGGATGGGGGGAGGGGGTAGAGAGGGATAGGGATGAGGAAGGGGGTAGAGAGGAGGGAGGGATAGGGATAGGGATGAGAGGGGGGAGGGGGGGATAGAGATGGGGGGAGGGGGTAGAGAGGGATAGGGATGAGGGAAGGGGGTAGAGAGGAGGGGAGGGATAGGGATAGGGAGAGGGGGGGGGATAGGGATGAGGGAAGGGGGTAGAGAGAGGGGGGGAGGGATAGGGGTAGGGAGAGGGGGGGATAGAGATGGAGGGAGGGGGTAGAGAGGGATAGGGAAGGGGGTAGAGATGGGTGGAGGGGAGGTTAAGGGGGCTGTGGCCTATTAATTAATTTATAATAATTACCGGAAAACAGAGAGGAAATGCGTCTTGGAGCTTGAAAGGGTTAAAATCGCCAAACTAATGGAACGAACGTCTTAAAATTCGCCAAATGCATGGGGCTAAACATGAGGGTGTTGTTAGTCTGTTTGTGTTGTTTTGTACCCCAATAGTGGCCATAGGTTATATATATAAATTTGTACATTTTTCGGTTGTTGTTTGTACCCCCCATAGTGCCAAGGTTATATATATGGGAGGGGGAGAGGGGTGTGTGGAGGGGGGAGCGAGTAGAGGATTGGAGTATGGGGAGAGAGAGGTGGAGGGGATGGGGGTGGAGGATGGGGTATGGGGAGGAGAGATGGGTGTAGGGAAGGTGAGGGGGTGGGTGGGGGGGTAGGGGTAGGTGAGGGGAATAGTGGATGTGTGATGGGGGTAGAGAAGGTGAGGATAGTGGGGGTGGGGTGGGGTGGGGTGAGGGGTAGCGAAATGGGGGGTGGGGGAGGATGAGGATGGGGAAGGAGAAGGGGGTAGAGGTTGGGAGGGAGTAGGGGTGTGTGTATTGGGGGTGGGGGGTGGGGGGGTGGAAGGACCCCCCCCCCCACCCCAGGGGTGATGAGGTACATTCACAGCACACATAGCTGTTTGTGTGTTAATTAGCACACTCTCTATCTATCTATCTATCTATCTATCTATCTCTCTCTCTCTCTCTCTCTCTCTCTCTCGTGTACGGTGGCGCTAATAGTAATTCCCCAGCTGTCATTACGTTTGGCTCGCTCTGTGCTGTATTAATGTCTGTCCCGGTCGACCAATTAATGGTGACCATTACTGACCCGGGAAATGCATCCTTCGGCCTGCCCAAAATGTCATCCCCCTTAAGTAATGCGTTCGACATCCACTTCATTCCGAACACACCAAACTACCCAGCCGCTTCGCCCGATGATACCAGCCTCGAGTCCTATTGTGAAGGATGTAAAGCGTGTCCGAACATCTACTGGCCAAGACATCAGATGTGTAACATCTGTTATAAGAAGTACTCTGTTACCGACTGCAAGAACATTATATGGCCCATCTTACAGACACACGCTGTCAAGACATGGGAACCAGACTTCACTCAGCAGGCGAGAACAGTGGTAGTTATTGAAGATGATGATGTAGCATCGGCGCTAACTAAGCTACAAGATGTAATTAGCATAGCACGAACTCCCGACTTGCATCTGATAATGTACGGGAAGGACTGGGAAAAGTTTACGTATCATCAAATAAACGTGGACAGTAATTTCAGTTCCGTACTGGAAGAATACTTTAAACAAATGAAAAGGGAAAATAGCCGATGGAGAATGGCTTCCCTCTTCCGGACTTCTCCATCAAAGAAAGCATTGGAGTTTGGTTTAAATCTCCTCACTGGCCACCCGGGTAGAATCATCTTTGTCAAGGGGGAACAAGGGATCAGTCTCCCTCACGACACGGTGTCGTGGATAAACGCAAAGTGCAGAGATCACGCCGTTGAAGTAATCTGGCTGACCAGTGACCCGGAGAAAGACGTCCAGGGCAGCGGAAGTACGGGTATCAACATCGTAAAGGATCACGCAGCTCTCGGCGACTTTCTCCTGCATGAGCTGTCGAAAAACGATACAGATACGTTTAACCCTCCAGCCCCGGCTATGTATTATATATATATTCCTCGAAAACCGGGTGTTTTGGCCGAAAAACGTCTAGGCTAGGCTACCGTATATTCGTTAATCAGACTGCTTCCCGCATTCCCGCGCATCCCCAAGCGTAGCTGTGTTATTTACCTGTAGAATGGCATTAAGTAGAGCTCTCTAAGTCAACTGGTTGAGCTGTGATGATGATTTCATTGGAGATAACTTTATGGTCAAAACAGCCACTTTACACTACTATTCGATACTTAACAACAACATACAGTCACACAAGAACAAGCGCCGCTCTCCTTCTTGTGGCCGGAGATGCGGGGCGTCGGTCCAGCCGGCTGTTGTTTACATGCGTCGGACCGACGCCTCGCACACGAAGCTCACAGGCTTTCAACTACAGGGATGTTCAAGAGTCCTTCCGGGTTCCTGGTATATGCTTTTTTATGGGCGTTTAAGAGCCCATCCGTGTTGAGAGGGTTAAGGCAGAAATAGAGATTCGTTGCGGCCCAGAATTTCAGTTCCAGGGGGCGCGGGACGTCTCCAAAGTCAGCATATCGGACTCCGGATGCTGCATGACCCTAAAGGTTCCCCTAGTAAAGCTTAACCAGGCGTTCTCCGTAACCATCAAGGCTAACGCCGAGGACGGACTTATAGCCGGGAGTCGCGTTGGTCTGCAGTCTATCACGTCCGGCACCCTTAGCGACGGTAGGAAGCGGGTACTGGTGGCTAACACAATGATGGCCATCTAGCCCTTTGGGGGGGAGTGAAGTAATCGTAGCAACACTCTCCGATGATGTAAAGTGTGACCACCATGCGTCCGCTATCATGTATATACAGGTCTCCCTTGATTTACCATTGCGTTACGTTCCTGAAAACCCGATCTGAAATAGAAAAACATATAGCGAACTCCAATAATAATGGGGTAAATGGGGCTGCGTTCTGGGAACAACCCAAATATCGTAAATCGTGTCATCGGTTAATGAAGGAGACGTGTACAGGTGTGACCAACATGCATCCGCTATTATCTATATACAGACTCTCTGTAACTCAAAAGGGCCAAGAGCAAACATCCCAAAGACCTCTCTTAAATTTTTACATTTTTCGTGTCTGAATGTTTTTTATATATATGCTTTCATTAATTTCATTGGAGGTGTTGTGGTGACATAAATAAAGTATTGATTATTATATTTCGTTGTTTCTGTTCTGGCTCTGTCTCGAGTCGGCCACCCCCAGCTATGGGGTATGTGCCTGGGTATATGCAGTACGGTCGCGCTAATAAGTCATGTCCCAGCTGTCATTACCTTTGGCTTGGTCTGTGCTGTATTAATGTCTGTCAGATGTTGAATAGGGTGGGTACGGTCGCACTAATAAGTCATGTCCCAGCTGTCATTACGTTTGGCTTTGTCTGTGCTGTATTAATGTCTGTCAGATGTTGAATAGGGTGGGTACGGTCGCGCTAATAAGTCATGTCCCAGCTGTCATTACCTTTGGCTTGCTCTGTGCTGTATTAATGTCTGTCAGATGTTGAATAGGGTGGGTAAGTGTCGGAACATGTTTGTATATTTCACTCCATATGAAGAAATGAAGCTTAGATATTGCTGATACCAATTATTGATCAAAACATACTTGGTGCCCAGACATCACTTATTACCGCGACTGTACATACATATCTTTTTCATCTGACCTTTCTTGGAAGATCATATCACCACTCTTGCTCAAACAGCTTCCCAGAAGTTAGGTGTGCTCAACCGTCTCCGTGGGTTTTTCACCCCCGCACAGCTTCTTGCTCTGTATTGAGTATTGTTCACATGTGTGGGGAGGATCCACCCATACCGCACTTCTTGAAAGAGTAGAGTCTTAAGCATTTCACCTCATCAACTCACTTCCTCTTACTAGTTCCCTACAATCTCTTTCTACACGCTGCAATGTTGCATCTCTTTCACTCTTCTATCGCTATTACAACAATCAGTGTTCTTCAGAGCTCTCTCAGTGTATAACCTCATCCCTTGTGGCTAGTGTGAGGCACCCACCTTTCAACACAGTCCCACTCCTATTCTGTCCAGCTCTCCAACCCAAAGAATTGGCAAATTCTCTGTCTTTCTTCTACTCAACAAGTGAACTGTGGAACTCTCTCCCTCAATCAATCTTTCCTTCATCCTATGACTTAGACTGCTTTAAACTTCTTGTGTCCTTGAATTTGCCTCTACACTCTTGGGGGGGGGGAGCACTCTTTACAAACATCCTGCCTTTTTGTCTCCTTCACACATAGAACACGAAATACGACTCTCGCATGTTGACCTTAAGGGGAGATTTCCACTCGAGGGATTCTTTTTATTTACCCCTTTCTCCCTCATGTTTAGCCCCATTGCTTTGGAGATTTTAAGACGTTCGCCACATTAGTTTGGCGATTTTAAGAACTTTTGCCCCATTTATGTCGCCTTTAAGACCTTTCGTGCCATTTAGGTGTCGATTTTTTCCTGGCGAGCGATAGCGAGCCTGCAATTTTAAGAGGAATCGGCCTTCGGCCGGGACATTTTTCTACCGAAAAATGTACAAATTTATCTTGAAAGGGGGTCAAGGGGGTGTAATTTCAAGCTTGATGGAAGTCTAGGAAACACTAAAAACCTCCCCTTGAAGATGTCTACGATGGCGTAATGGTGATGACTCATAGTGACTTCCGTGAAGATGTACGATGGTGACGTGTTTGCGGTAGTGACGTGATGTATTGCGTTACGTCTGAGGTCACACTCACTCACTCTCACACTCTCTCTCTCTCTCTTTGTGTGTGTGTGTGTACGCTGGTGACGTGTTTATGGTAGTGACGTGATTATTGTGTTACGTCTCTTAGGTTGAAGTGACGTCATTAATCGGGCGAGTCATTCAAGCGGCCAAGGTTTTTTTATCAGAGTTTCCGTTTCCGTTGATCATATATATATATATATATATATAAATATATATACAGGTATATAATATATACCTGTATATATATTTATATAATATATATATATATATATATATATATATATATTATATATTATATATATTATATATATATATATATATATAGTATATATTCTTTTTGTGATATGACCCAGCCAGGGTTTGAACCCAGCGCTCCAGAACCTTAACACTTTCACGCATATGACGGTATTTTGAGCCTATTGGGGATACTTTAAAGCCTTTGTTACCATCAGGGGTATTTAGAAACCTTTAGTTTATGATCTTCCGTATATCTGGGAAGAAGAGAGTAACGTCTTAGTAATATATATACGCAATAATGCTAACCCTTTCAAACTCATATGACGCAGAGGTTGCCAGATTAGCAATAAGAAATAGTTCTCTCACTCCTATAATTACCTCTCCAAAATTAGTTTTCTGCCCACAGCTAACTCAAAGACAACTGCAGAGGTTGAAGTAACTAAACTAAAGGTTTCTAAATACCCCTGATGGTAACAAAGGCTTTAAAGTATCCCCAATAGGCTCAACACAGCTAACTCAAAGACAACTACAGAGGTTGAAGTAACTAAACTAAAGGTTTCTAAATACCCCTCATGGTAACAAAGGCTTTAAAGTATCCCTAATAGGCTCAAAATCGCGTCATATGTCGGAGATGGTTAAGGGCAGGTTTTTAGTTGATTCCCTAGACGTCCATCAAGCTTAACATTACAGCCCCTGGACGAAAAGTCTTAAAATTGGAGCCCACCTTGCTTTTTTTTTCTTTTTCTTGCTCTCCCTCTCTCTCTCTCTCTCTCTGGCTTGTATCCATTCGGCCCCATTCAGCCTACTGTTTTAAGACTTTTACCCCCATCCAGGTGTCAATATTTTACTGGCGAGCGGTAGCGAGCCAGTAAAATATATTTTTGTTTATTTGTACATTTTTCGATAGAAAAATGTCTCCGGCGAATCCGGATTTCTTCATATAATGCTGGCTCGCTATCGCTCGCCAGGAAGAAATCGACACCTAAGTGGCACGAAAGGTCTTAAAATTGACAGAAATGGAGCGAAAGTTCTTAAAATCGCCAAACTAATGGGGCGAACGTCTTATAATATCAAAAGCAATGGGGATAACCATGAGGGAGAAAGGGGCCAAGAAAAACATCCCTCAAGTGGAAATCTCCCCTTAAAGAATTTAAAGTTACTATAGGTAACGCCAACGAACTTGACAATTTTCTTGACCCATTAAGGGGAGATTTCCACTTGAGGGATTTTTTCTTGACCCCTTTCTCCCTCATGGTTAGCCCCATTGTTTTTGAGATTTTAAGACGTTTGCCCCATTAGTTTGGTGATTTTAAGAACTTTTGCTCCATTTCTGTCAATTTTAAGACCTTTCGTGCCACTTAGGTGTCGATTTCTTCCTGGCGAGCGATAGCGAGCCAGCATTATATGAAGAAATCCGGATTCGCCGGAGACATTTTTCTATCGAAAAATGTACAAATAAACAAAAATATATTTTACTGGCTCGCTACCGCTCGCCAGTAAAATATTGACACCTGGATGGGGGTAAAAGTCTTAAAACAGTAGGCTGAATGGGGCCGAATGGATACAAGCCAGAGAGAGAGAGAGAGAGAGGGAGAGCAAGAAAAAGAAAAAAAAAGCAAGGTGGGCTCCCTTAACTAAGTAAGCTAGCGGTACCTGAAGACTCCACCCTCCCCTCCCCTTCCCTCCCCTCCCCTCCCCTTCCCTTCCCCTCCCCTCCCCTTCCCTCCCCTCCCCTTCCCTTCCCCTCCCCTCCCCTTCCCTTCCCCTCCCCTCCCCTTCCCTCCCCTCCCCTTCCCTTCCCCTCCCCTTCCCTCCCCTCCCCTTCCCTTCCCCTCCCCTTCCCTCCCCTCCCCTTCCCTTCCTCTCCCTACCCTCCCCTCCCCTTCCCCTCTCCTTCCCCTCTCCTCTCCCTCCCCTTCCCTCTCCCTCCCCTTCCCCCCTCCCCTCCCCTGCTCTCCCCTTCCCTCCCTCTCCCCTACCCTCCCTCTCCCCTTCCCTCCCCTCCCCTTCCCTCCCCTCCCCTTCCCTTCCCCTCCCCTTCCCTCCCCTCCCCTCCCCTTCCCTCCCCGTCCCTTCCTCCCCTCCCCTTCCCTTCCCCTTCCTATCCATCCCGTCCCTTCCTTCCCCTCCCCTCCCCTTTCCTCCCCTCCCCTTCCCTTCCCCTCCCCTTCCCTCCCCTCCCCTTCCCCTCCCCTCCCCTGCCCTCCCCTCCCCTCCCCCTCCCCTCCCCTCCCCTTCCCTCCCCTCCCCCTCCCCTCCCCTGCTGACGTCACCGGTACATTCCTATGACGTCACAGGTAAACCCCCTCCCCCCCCCCCCCCCCCCCTCCCCTCCCCTCTTTAGCAGCCTATCATCAGTACTAGGAACAAGTCGTCTATTAAATGTTAGTCTAGCTAGCGTGAGGTATAGGTAACGCCAACGAACTTGGCAATTTTGTTGACCTGCTTTTTGTTCTCTCCTTTTCTCTCTTTCTCAGGCTTGTATCCATTCGGCCCCTTTCAGCCTACTGTTTCAAGACGTTTATCCCCATCCAGGTGTCAATTTTTTACTGGTGAGCGGTAGCGAGCCAGCATATTTAAAAACAAAAATTGACAGCAGGCTAAATTTGTACATTTTTCGGTAGAAAAATTTCTCCGGCGAAGCCGGATTTCTTCATATAATGCAGGCTCGCTATCGCTCGCCAGGAAGAAATCGACACCTAGATGGGGATAAACGTCTTAAAATAGTTGGCTGAATGGGGCCGAATAGATACAAGTCAGAGAAAGAGAGAAAAGGACAGAAATAACAAAAAGCAGGTCAGCCCCCTTAACCCCTTCCGTACCGGCCTCCAGCAATTAACAGGCTTCAAATGATCTCGGTTAAGGGGAGGTTTTTAGTTTGTTTCCTACTCCTCCAGCAATCTTAAAATGTCACCCCCTTGACACCCTTTCAAGATACATTTGTACATTTTTCGGTAGAAAAATTTCCCGGCCATAGGCCGGCTATTCCCGGCCATAGGCCGGTTACTCTTAAATTACAGGCTCGCTATCGCTCGCCAGGATAAAATCGACACCTAAATGGCACGAAAGGTCTTACAATTGACAAAATGGGGCGGAAATTCTTAAAATCACCAAACTAATGGTGCAAAAGTCTTAAAATCTCAAAAGCAATGGGTGCTAGACATGAGGGAGAAAGGGGTCCAGAAAAAAGTCCCTCAAGTGGAAATCTCCCCTTAAAGATGCGTATGTCGGCGTAATAATGATGATGATGATGATGATGATGACTCGTTGGTAACTTCCGGGAAGATGTGTGTACTTGCGGTGATGGTGGCGGGTTTGTGGGGTGTTAAGACGTTCGCTCCATTAGTTTGACGATTTTACCATCTTTCGCCCCATTTTGTTGTCAAATTTGAGACCTTTCGTGCCTTTTAGATGTCAATTTTTTCCTGGCGAGCGATAGCGAGCCTGTAAATATAAGAGGAACCGGCCTTCGGCCGGGACATTATTTTTCTACCGAAAAATGTACATATTTATCTTGAAGTGGGGTCTAGGGGGCGTTTTTTTAAGTTTGATGGAGGTCTAGGGAGGAACACAAACTATATATATATATATATATATATATATATATACTGTATATATATATATATATATATATACTGTATATATATATATATATATATATACTGTATATATATATATATATATATATATATATACTGTATATATATATATATATATACTGTATATATATATATATATATATATATACTGTATATATATATATATATATATATATATATATATATATAAACCCCATCCCCCATTAATTTAAAATGCGTAATGGTGACTCTTCGGTAACTTCCGGGAAGATGTGCGTACTAGCGGTCGGTGACGTGTTTGTGGCGGTGACGTGACGTATTGCGTAGCCTACGTCTCTTAAGGGGAGATTTCCACTTGAGGGACTTTTTTTCTTTACCCCCTTCTCCCTCATGTTTATCCCCATTGCTTTTGAGATTTTAAGACGTTCGCCCCATTAGTTTGGCGATTTTAAGAACTTTCACCCAATTTATGTCACTTTTAAGACCTTTCGACCCATTTAGGTGTCGATTTTTCCTGGCGAGCGATAGCGAGCCTGCAATTTAAGAGGAATCGGCCTTCGGCCGGGACATTTTTCTACCGAAAAATGTACAAATTTATCTTGAAAGGGGGTCAAGGGGGTGTAATTTTAAGCTTGATGGAGGTCTAGGGACCTTCCCTTATACCTTCCCTTAAATAGGTGTTAATTAATTAGTTGTTTTGCCAAGGTTATACATATGGGGGGGGTGGGGAGGGGGGGAGGGAGAGGGGGGGATAGGGATGGGGGGGAGGGGGGTTAGAGAGGGATAGGGATGGGGGGAGGGGGTAGAGAGGGATAGGATGAGGGAAGGGGGAGGGATAGGGATGGGGAGAGGGGGGGGGGATAGGGATGGGGGGAGGGGGGAGGGATAGGGATGGGGAGAGGGGGGGGATAGGGATGGGGGAAGGGGGGAGGGATAGGGATGGGGAGAGGGGGGGGGATAGGGATGGGGGGATGGGGTAGAGAGAGGGATAGGGATGAGGGAAGGGTGGAGGGATAGGGATGGGGAGAGGGGGGGGGATAGGGATGGGGGGATGGGGTAGGGATGAGGGAAGGGGGGAGGGATAGGGATGGGGAGAGGGGGGGGGATAGGGATGGGGGGAGGGGGTAGAGAGGGATAGGGATGAGGGAAGGGGGGAGGGATAGGGATGGGGAGAGGGGGGGGGGAGGGGGTAGAGAGGGATAGGGATGAGGGAAGGGGGTAGAGAGGGGGGGAGGGATAGGGAGTACAAAGGAGTACAAAGTACAAAGGAGTACAAAGTACAAAGGAGTACAAAGGAAATCAAGCAACAACAGATCTAGTGACCCTTCTAGGTTGCTTGTCCTCCAAAACACTGAGGATCAAGTGTCCAAACAGTGGTTTAGAGTGGGTAAGGGAACATTGGAAAGGGAATTACTGCCCTGGAACTAATGTCCGTGGCAGGATTAGGAAGTTAGTAGGGGACAGATGGGTTAGTAACTGAGGGGGGGATAAAATAAAGTTATTCATTTACAAACGCAGTCAGTCGCGGGTTTGATGAGAGATATTTGTCTAGGCGGAGTTTAAATGAATCAACGGTGATGCAGTCTATAACGTTTCGGGGAAGCCCATTCCACAAGTTGACAACTCGATTGAAGAAGAAATTCTTAGATTCGTGTGAGTTAAAAGATTTACCAATAATTTTGCAACCGTTTCCCCGCGTGTAATTAGATTGGTCGATAGTGAAGTACTTACTACAGTTCATATTGTCGATGCCTTTGATGATTTTGAACACGTGAATTAAGTCACCTCTTAATCTGCGCTGGGTTAAAGGAAATATATTTAATTCTCTAAGACGCTCTTCGTATGGTTTGTTCTTTAGGCTAGGTATCATTTTGGTAACTCTACGTTGAACTCGTTCTAGCTTGTTTATATCTTTTTGGTAATAAGGGCACCAGGATTGAACGCAGTATTCCAGAAGAGGGCGGACTAATGAATTGTAAAGGGTTAGGATAACTTCTTTGGATTTATGCTCAAATGACCTGCCTATAAAGCCAATTATTTTGTTTGCCTTCTTAACAACTTCTGAACATTGTTGACTCGGTTTTAGGTTACTCGATATGTTACTCCCAGATCGGTTTCTCTGTTTACATTCTTAAGCTGAGTGCCATTCATCGAATAGTTTGCTTTCTCATTTAGGTATCCGATATGTAGTACTTTACATTTATCCGCATTGAAACTCATTTGCCAAATTTGGGCCCAACATGACAATTTATCTAGATTGTGTTGCATATCGTCAACTTGTTCTTTTGAGAGTACGCTATTTGCAATTTTTGTATCGTCAGCAAATTTTGAGATTGTACAGGTGAGACCCTCATCTATGTCGTTGATGTAAATTAGAAAGAGAATTGGTCCTAGTACCGATCCCTGGGGTACCCCGCTACTTACATTGGTCCATTTTGATGCCTTACCGTTTATGACTACTCTTTGCTTTCTGTCGCTGAGCCAATTTTCTATCCATTTCAACACACCGTCTTGTATTCCATGCGCTTTTAGTTTTAGCAGTAAACGTTTGTGGGGAACTTTGTCAAAGGCCTTTTGAAAATCAAGGTATATAATATCTACAGCTTTACTCTCATCGTAGAGGTTGAGGATATCGTGGAAGAAGTCTAAGAGGTTTGTTAAACAGGAACGTTTTTTACGAAAGCCGTGTTGAGTATCTTTAAGTATGTTATTTTCCTCTAAGTGATTTACGAGTCTGTCTCGTATGACCGTTTCTAGCATTTTACATACAACTGAGGTTAAGCTAATTGGACGATAGTTACTGGGTAGGGATTTGCTGCCTTTTTGAATATCGGTGTTACGTTGGCTAGCTTCCACTGATCGGGCATAGTTCCAGACTGCAAGGATTTATTGAATAGTAATGTCAGTGGTTTAGAGAGCTCATCCTTAGCTTCCTTTAGAACTCTAGGCGAGATTGTATCAGGTCCAGGCGTTTTATTTACCTTGAGTTTATCTAAACAATTCAATACTTCTCTCTCTGTAACGGTGATATTACTTAGAACATCTGAATTATCAATCTGAATCGGCGATGGTGTAGGGATATCACTGAGGTCTTCTGTTGTAAAAACTGATGCAAAGAAGGTATTGAGGGCATTACTCATTTGTTCTTCGTCTTTGGTGTATTCTCCATTTTCATCGACTAACGGTCCAACAGTTGAAGTAACGACTTTTTTCTTTCTGATATAACTATAGAATTCTTTCGGGTTTGTTTTACTTTGATTCGCAATATGTAACTCTAAGGTCTTTTTACTTTGCTTAATTAACTTTTTGGCTTTGCGTCGTAGCTCTACAAATTTCAGCCGTTCTTCGTCATTTTGTGAGGATTTTAATCTATCATTAGCAAATTTTTTAGCAAGCAGGCAGTTTGAAATATCTTTATTCCACCATTTGGGCTTATTATTATGGCCTGGACGCCGAGTTTTCGATGGTATGCAGTCTTGCACTGCTTTTAGGTAAGTGGCTTCGAATAACTTCCAAGATGTATTTATGTCGTTATTGTGAATTAAAAAGCTCCAGTCAGTTTCTTTAAACATAGCTCTAAGTTTATGGAAGTTTGCTTTCTTGAAATTAGGGACTTTTCGATGCTACTATTTGGTTCGTTACTAGTAAACTTTAAAGTGAAAGTTATCGTACGATGGTCGCTGTTTATGAATTCATCACCAACATTCAAATTCTCTATTAATTCTTCTTTTGTTGCAAGTACAATGTCAAGAACGTTATTACCACGGGTCGGCGTTCCAACAAATTGATAAAGCGAACTCTCTTGCAAGTTCGTATACAAGTCATGTCCGGAGTGTGAAGTAAGAGTATCGCCCCACTTGGTCACAGGTAAATTAAAGTCACCAAAAATTACGGTATCTTGTGAGTTACTTACATCTGCAATTTGTTCGTAAATATCTCGGTCAGTTTGCACTGATTGAGCTGGAGGTCTGTATATTAATGCAAGTATTATTTTGGTACCTTTATTATTCTTTAGCACAAAAGATGCGTCGACGTTCACAATTTGAGGTTTTGACAAGAGGGTAGGGTTAAGACTTTCTTTGATATAAAGTAAAACGCCACCTCCATTTCGATTTATTCGGCTTTTCTCAAACATTACATAACCGGGAAGTGAATACTCTGCTAAAAAGTCTCTATCTTCTGTATTGAGCCAAGATTCTGTTATGCCAATCACATCATAATTTTCTGTAAACACTAGCTCCTCTAAATCTGAAAATTTATTGCGTATGCTACGAGCGTTTGCATAGAAAACCTTTAAATTTGTTATTTTATAACTCACGGAACGCTCTTTAATAATATTTTTGGTTCTTGTCGGATCTACATTTATGTTCATGGCTGTCCTCGGTCCTCGCTGTCTTCGGTCCTTATCGCTGGTGGTCCTCGGTTGCCTCTGTTTTTTTCTTGGCGTTGGATGATTTATGTCATTAGGGATAGGGAGAGGGGGGGAGGGATAGGGATGGGGGGAGGGGGGTAGAGAGGGATAGGGATGAGGGAAGGGGGGAGGGATAGGGATGGGGAGAGGGGGGGGGATAGGGATGGGGGGAGGGGGGTAGAGAGGGATAGGGATGAGGGAAGGGGGGAGGGATAGGGATGGGGAGAGGGGGGGATGAGGGAGGGGGGGAGGGGGTAGAGAGGGATAGGGATGAGGGAAGGGGGGAGGGATAGGGATGGGGAGAGGGGGGGGATAGGGATGGGGGGAGGGGGTAGAGAGGGAAGGGGGGAGGGATAGGGATGGGGAGAGGGGGGGGATAGGGATGGGGAAAGGGGGGGGATAGGGAAGGGGGGAGGGGGTAGAGAGGGATAGGGATGAGGGAAAGGGGGGAGGGATAGGGATGGGGAGAGGGGGGGGGATAGGGATGGGGGGAGGGGGTAGATAGAGGATAGGGATGAGGGAAGGGGGGAGGGATAGGGATGGGGAGAGGGGGGGGATAGGGATGGGGGGAGGGGGGTAGAGAGGGATAGGGATGAGGGAAGGGGGGAGGGATAGGGATGGGGAGAGGGGGGGGATAGGGATGGGGAGAGGGGGGGGGATAGGGATGGGGGGAGGGGGGGGTAGAGAGGGATAGGGATGAGGGAAGGGGGGAGGGATAGGGATGGGGAAAGTGGGGGGGATAGGGATGGGGGGAGGGGGTTAGAGAGGGATAGGGATGAGGGAAGGGGGGAGGGATAGGGATGGGGAGAGGGGGGGGATAGGGATGGGGAGAGGGGGGGGATAGGGATGGGGGGAGGGGGGGTAGAGAGGGATAGGGATGAGGGAAGGGGGTAGAGAGGGGGGGAGGGATAGGGATAGGGAGATGGGGAGGGATTAGAGATGGGGGGAGGGGGTAGAGAGGGATAGGGAAG
This sequence comes from Paralithodes platypus, assembly GCA_032716605.1. Taxonomy (NCBI): domain Eukaryota; kingdom Metazoa; phylum Arthropoda; class Malacostraca; order Decapoda; family Lithodidae; genus Paralithodes; species Paralithodes platypus. Next base: position 827,652 of record CM064537.1, on the reverse strand, counting down.
GGGGGTAGAGAGGGGGGGAGGGATAGGGATAGGGAGATGGGGGGGGATAGAGATGGGGGGAGGGGGTTAGAGAGGGATAGGGAAGGGGTAGAGAGGGGGGGAGGGATAGGGATAGGGAGAGGGGGGGGGTAGAGATGGGGGGAGGGGGTAGAGAGGGGGGGAGGGATAGGGATAGGGAGAGGGAGGGGGTAGAGATGGGGGGAGGGGGTAGAGAGGGATAGGGAAGAGGGTAGAGATGGGGGGAGGGGAGGTTAAGGGGGCTGTGGCCTATTAATTAATTTATAATAATTACCGGAAAACAGAGAGGAAATGCGTCTTGGAGCTTGAAAGGGTTAAAATCGCCAAACTAATGGAACGAACGTCTTAAAATTCGCCAAATGCATGGGGCTAAACATGAGGGTGTTGTTAGTCTGTTTGTGTTGTTTTGTACCCCAATAGTGGCCATAGGTTATATATATAAATTTGTACATTTTTCGGTTGTTGTTTGTACCCCCCATAGTGCCAAGGTTATATATATGGGAGGGGGAGAGGGGTGTGTGGAGGGGGGAGCGAGTAGGGGATGGGAGTAGGGGGAGAGAGAGGGGGGGGGGAGGGGGGTGGAGGATGGGGTATGGGGAGGAGAGATGGGTGTAGGGAAGGTGGGGGGGGGGGTGGGGGGTAGGGGTAGGTGAGGGGAATAGTGGATGTGTGATGGGGGTAGAGAAGGTGAGGATAGTGGGGGTGGGGTGAGGGGTAGCGAAATGGGGGGTGGGGGAGGATGAGGATGGGGAAGGAGAAGGGGGTAGAGGTTGGGAGGGAGTAGGGGTGTGTGTATTGGGGGTGGGGGGTGGGGGGGTGGAAGGACCCCCCCCCCCCAGGGGTGATGAGGTACATTCACAGCACACATAGCTGTTTGTGTGTTAATTAGCACACTCTCTATCTATCTATCTATCTCTCTCTCTCTCTCTCTCTCTCTCTCTCGTGTACGGTGGCGCTAATAGTCATTCCCCAGCTGTCATTACGTTTGGCTCGCTCTGTGCTGTATTAATGTCTGTCAGATGTTGAATAGGGTGGGTACGGTCGCGCTAATAGGTCATGTCCCAGCTGTCATTACGTTTGGCTCGCTCTGTGCTGTATTAATGTCTTGTCAGATGTTGAATAGGGTGGGTATGGTAGCGCTAATAAGTCATGTCCCAGCTGTCATTACGTTTGGCTCGCTCTGTGCTGTATTAATGTCTGTCAGATGTTGAATAGGGTGGGTACGGTCGCGCTAATAGGTCATGTCCCAGCTGTCATTACGTTTGGCTCGCTCTGTGCTGTATTAATGTCTTGTCAGATGTTGAATAGGGTGGGTATGGTAGCGCTAATAAGTCATGTCCAAGCTGTCATTACGTTTGGCTCGCTCTGTGCTGTATTAATGTCTGTCAGATGTTGAATAGGGTGGGTACGGTCGCGCTAATAGGTCATGTCCCAGCTGTCATTACGTTTGGCTCGCTCTGTGCTGTATTAATGTCTGTCAGATGTTGAATAGGGTGGGTACGGTCGCGCTAATAGGTCATGTCCCAGCTGTCATTACGTTTGGCTCGCTCTGTGCTGTATTAATGTCTGTCAGATGTTGAATAGGGTGGGTATGGTAGCGCTAATAAGTCATGTCCCAGCTGTCATTACGTTTGGCTCGTTCTGTGCTGTATTAATGTCTGTCAGATGTTGAATAGGGTGGGTAAGTGTAGGAACATGGTTGTATATTTCACTGGAAACGGATAAATCAAGTTTAGACGTTGCTGATACCAATTAAGGAGAGGTCATCGTTTTTTTTTTTTTTTTTATCTCTCTACTTTTCTCTCTTTCCCTGGCTTTTATCCATTCGGCCCCATTCAGTCAACTGTTTTAAGACGTTTATCCCAATCCAGGTGTCGATTTCTTCCTGGCGAGCGATAGCGAGCCAGCATTGTATGGAGAAATCCGGCTTCTATCGAAAAATTTATAAATTTAGCTTGCTGTTAAAACAAAAATATATATATGGTGGCTCGCTACCGCTCGATAGGAAAATATTGCACCTAGATGGGGGTAAACGTCTTAAAACAGTAGGCTGAATGGGGCCGAATGGATACAAGCCAAAGAGAGAGGGAGAGAAAGAGAAAACAACGAGGTGGACTCCCTTAAACATGAAGTACAACCATATTTTAGCTGGTAATTCTGCTAAAATAATATTAATGTCTACGGCTCCAACTTCCTTATAGAACGAAACTCGTAAGTGGTCAATTAATGATCAAAACATACTTAGTGCCGAGACATTAATGATTTGGCCGCTTGTACAGTCGCGGTAATAAGTGATGTCTCGGCACCAAGTATGTTTTGATCAATAATTGGTATCAGCAATATCTAAGCTTCATTTCTTCATATGGAGTGAAATATACAAACATATTCCGACACTTACCCACCCTATTCAACATCTGACAGACATTAATACAGCACAGAGCAAGCCAAACGTAATGACAACTGGGACATGACTTATTAGCACTACCGTACCCACCCTATTCAACATCTGACAGACATTAATACAGCACAGAGCAAGCCAAACGTAATGACAGCTGGGACATGACTTATTAGCGCCACCGTACCCACCCTATTCAACATCTGACAGACATTAATACAGCACAGAGCGAGCCAAACGTAATGACAGCTGGGACATGACTTATTAGCCCGACTGTACCCACCCTATTCAACATCTGACAGACATTAATACAGCACAGAGCAAGCCAAACGTAATGACAGCTGGGACATGACTTAGCGCCACCGTACCCACCCTATTCAACATCTGACAGACATTAATACAGCACAGAGCGAGCCAAACGTAATGACAGCTGGGACATGACTTATTAGCCCGACTGTACCCCCCATATTCAACATCTGACAGACATTAATACAGCACAGAAGAAGCCAAACTTAATGACAGCTGCGACATGACTTATTAACGCCACCGTACCCACCCTATTCAACATCTGACAGGCATTAATACAGCACAGAGCAAGCCAAACGT
>CM064537.1:654633-819633 GCA_032716605.1 Paralithodes platypus | reverse complement strand
TGGTCCATTTAGATGCCTTACCGTTTATGACTACTCTTTGCTTTCTGTCGCTCAGCCAATTTTCTATCCATTTCAACACACCGTCTTGTATTCCATGCGCTTTTAGTTTTAGCAGTAAACGTTTGTGGGGAACTTTGTCAAAGGCCTTTTGAAAATCAAGGTATATAATATCTACAGCTTTACTCTCATCGTAGAGGTTGAGGATATCGAGGAAGAAGTCTAAGAGGTTTGTTAAACACGAACTTTTTTTACGAAAGCCGTGTTGAGTATCTTTCAGTATGTTATTTTCCTCTAAGTGATTTACGAGTCTGTCTCGTATGACCGTTTCTAGCATTTTACATACAACGGAGGTAAAGCTAATTGGACGATAGTTACTGGGTAGGGATTTGCTGCCTTTTTGAATATCGGTGTTACGTTGGCTAGCTTCCACTGATCAGGCATAGTTCCAGACTGCAAGGATTTATTGAATAGTAATGTCAGTGGTTTGGAGAGCTCATCCTTAGCTTCCTTTAGAACTCTAGGCGAGATTGTATCAGGTCCAGGCGTTTTATTTACCTTGAGTTTATCTAAACAATTCAATACTTCTCTCTCTGTAACGGTGATATTGCTTAGAACATCTGAATTATCAATCGGAATCGGCGATGGTGTAGGGATATCAATGAGGTCTTCTGTTGTAAAAACTGATGCAAAGAAGGTATTGAGGGCATTACTCATTTGTACTTCGTCTTTGGTGTATTCTCCATTTTCATCGACTAACAGTCCAACAGTTGAAGTAACTACTTTTTTCTTTCTGATATAACTATAGAATTCTTTCGGGTTTGTTTTACTTTGATTCGCAATATGTAACTCTAAGGTCTTTTTACTTTGCTTAATTAACTTTTTGGTTTTGCGTCGTAGCTCTACAAATTTCACCCGTTCTTCGTCATTTTGTGAGGATTTTAATCTATCATTAGCAACATTTTTAGCAAGCAGGCAGTTTGAAATATCTTTATTCCACCATTTGGGCTTATTATTATGGCCTGGACGCCGTATTTTCGATGGTATGCAGTCTTGCACTGCTTTTAGGTAAGTGGTTTCGAATAACTTCCAAGATGTATTTATGTTGTTATTGTTAATTAAAAAGCTCCAGTGTGTGTGTGAGAGAGAGTGAGGGTGGTGTTCCCAGTAGACAGACCCCATATAGTTTCCTGACATATGGAAGGATGGACGACACAGAGAGACATACTGTGTGTGTGTGTGAGAGAGAGAGTGAGGGTGGTGTTCCCAGTAGACAGACCCCATATAGTTTCCTGACATATGGAAGGATGGACGACACAGAGAGACATACTGTGTGTGTGTGTGTGAGAGAGAGAGAGAGAGAGAGAGAGAGAGAGAGAGATTTTAGGAGAGAGAGGTGGGAGACAAGTGAAGAGACAAGTGTGGTGCGAGTGTGGTGTTCCCAGTAGACAGACCCCACATAGTTCCCTGACATATGGAAGGATGGACGACACAGAGAGACATACTGTGTGTGTGTGTGTGAGAGAGAGAGAGAGAGTGTGTGTGGTGTTCCCAGTAGACAGACCCCATATAGTTCCCTGACATATGGAAGGATGGACGACACAGAGAGACAGACTGTGTGTGTGTGTGAGAGAGAGAGAAAGAGAGTGTGGTGTTCCCAGTAGACAGACCCCACATAGTTCCCTGACATATGGAAGGATGGACGACACAGAGAGACAGACTGTGTGTGAGAGAGAGAGAGAGAGAGAGAGAGAGAGAGAGAGTGTGTGTGGTGTTCCCAGTAGACAGACCCCATATAGTTCCCTGACATATGGAAGGATGGACGACACAGAGAGACAGACTGTGTGTGTGTGAGTGAGAGAGAGTGAGTGTGGTGTTCCCAGTAGACAGACCCCATATAGTTCCCTGACATATGGAAGGATGGACGACACAGAGAGACAGACTGTGTGTGTGTGTGAGAGAGAGAGAGAGAGAGAGAGAGAGAGAGTGAGTGTGGTGTTCCCAGTAGACAGACCCCATATAGTTCCCTGACATATGGAAGGATGGACGACACAGAGAGACAGACTGTGTGTGAGAGAGAGAGAGAGAGAGAGAGAGAGAGAGAGAGAGAGAGAGAGAGAGAGAGAGAGAGAGAGAGAGAGAGAAATGCAGTGTAGTCAAATTTGGTAAAAACAGATAGAAAAAGCAAAATGTAAATTAGATAACATGGATATATGCAACTCAGATATTGAATTATATTAGGGGGTCATCATTAACTGTGATTTGAAACAAGAAATCAATGCATCAGTGTTCGAAATAAGGCACATAGAGTTATTGGATATACAGTATATCTAGAAGCGTGAGTAGCAAAACAGCAGACGTAATCTTAAAACTTTATCTAGAGTCTGTGAGGCCACATATGGATTATGCTATTTAATGTTGGTATCCCTATTACTGAATGGACATAGATTCCTTGGAGCGAGTACAATGAAGAATGACAAAAATGATCCATAATATTAGAAATCTTCCATATGAAGAAAAGTTGAAGAAATTAGGCTTACATTCGTTGGAGAGATGCAGAATTAGAGGGGATATGATAGTGGTGTTCAAGTTGGTTAGTGGGATTAATAAAGGGGACATGAAAGATATACTAAAGTTCAGTGATAGCGAGAGAACTTGAACAAATAGCTTCAAACTAGGTACATTTTGTTTTAGAAAATATGTAGACAAATATCGGTTTGTTAACAGAGTGGTAGATATGTGGACTAGGCTCTGAAACTCTCACTGAATCCATATTCCCCTCATCCTATGACTTAAATTGCTTCAAACTCCGTGTGTCCAGGCATTTGGGCTCGAACATTCCTTGATTTTGGCCCTGTCACTCTTTCAACTCTGGTGGAGGCATTCGTCACAGGCAGTTCTGCATTTTGTCTCCCTCATTCACATACACAAAAACAAAAACAAATACTGGTACTGGTATGCCTAGGTAAAAACTATAGGTTTGATTCCCAGAGGGAAGTAGAGAAAATCTAATATTTAGTAGGGGCCCCGGAATCATTGACGATATTGCCTATTAGTATAATAGTCTCCATTCACCACCCACGTAGTCAGTCGTTTGAATCAACCGCTGCGCTGCGAGGAAGAACAGAGTCATTCATCATAAGTGCAACGCTACTTCATTAATGGTATCGTCATAGATTGGGTACCCACTACGAAAACACTTTCGTAAAGAATAAGAGAAGAAAAAAGGAAAAGATTAAATTACTTAATCAAGGTTATAACACGCTTCCCACTTCGGTGGATTTCTTGCGTTGTGGCTTCTTGCCGCTCCTCGCCGAGTGCACCATTCGTCCTTCACTGATATATCAAGATAATACTCAAGATATCAAGCAAATGGGAAGGGGATGGCTGGGAGGGCCTTCATTGTCAATGATTCCGGGGCCCCTACTAAATATTAGGTTTTCTCTACTTCCCTCCGGGAATCAAACCTATAATTTAATAGTGGCCCCTCCATCATTGACGATGTTGCCTGAATTCCCAAGACTGGAGGGGGACATTCGCATCAATATCTAAAAACCTCCAAACCCGCAAGGTATAGTCAAGAATTTGTATAACAGAACAGCTATTTTATTGTTTGCATACAATATAGAAAAATAAAAAATATTAAAGAGTGTGAGCAGTGCGTTGCTTCGAAGAAGACTTGCTCGGAAAAAACAGGCTCTCTTACATGAGATACTGTTGGAAATCGTGATAAGAAGAGCTAATACAAAAATCCCTATCACTCTTTTCAGATTTTACACTATTCATAGTTTATCATCTGGTAAAAATAAACGAGTCCCTTGACCAGTTTCAACACTCATCCAGCTATCCCGATGCCTCTCGGATAGCCAACCTTAACTTATACATAAAAACATAATCTGACTAGCTTTACATAGCTTGTTTCTAAACGTAACTTAGCTCTTACACCTTACTTAAGGGAGCTCTTATATATTTATCTCTTAAAATAATTATGGATTAAATTTAACATAAAATCTAGAGCTTCCAGCTCTTAACTACAAGTAATGCTCAGGCTTCTGCCCGGCGGAAGCAATGCCTGGACTTCTACCCGCGTAGCAGTGTGATTCCGGCGAGGGGGGCTTCTACCTTAGGGTGTATTGGGATACCCTCACCCCCCCCCCCCCCCTTTTTTCTTAGCCCACTTATGGGCCGAACTATCACATAACCTAAACAGCCCAACTGCCGTGAAAAACCTACCCCAATAACAAACTAGTGAAGAGAGAGTGTCTCAAGAACGTTTCAACGAGAACAAAGAAGGATAACCTACTGCGAGGTCGTTCGGAAATTAACCGAAGCTAATATTACCAAGGTGGGGTAGAGTTCACTCTCTCTTCACTAAGAAAACCGCTCAGGTTGAAAACCTGAGAGTGGCTAAACAGATACAAAAGATAAAATAGTTCGCTGAACTTCCAAATATGGATCAAATAGTACCGAAGGGACTTCATATTGTGCTTGTTAGAAAAAACACGGTAATACGCCGGAGGAGCTTACATGCCACTATAATGTACCGTAACTCGCCGGCCACTACATGCTGGGGGGGGGGGGGGGGGGTGAGCTCCGCCGGTGTAAACCAAACTTCAGAAAGAAGTGTAGCCTACTAATTACATGTTATTAACCTGACTCAAAAAAGGGTAAAACAATTTGAATTCTCGGGGCATAAGCAGCTCAGTAATCCCGGGGCTGAATCAAACATGACTGAAAAAACAATTACCCATTAGAGAACTGCGGTCTCCGCGTATGGTGTCTGTGGTCGCCGCCACTCTACATCCTGAAAGGGATAGTTAATAGTCTGCCGGCTGTAGAACAAGAAATTTATGCCAGGAAAAAAGGGAACGGCTGTGCTGACAAAATCCGCCCTTCCAGGAAGAACGGATTTGATCTGAGACCGGTTCCTACTTTGCTAGGGGATACCAGAGGCAACCAGTACGCCCTTCCTTGTATGACTACTTGTTAGTATGAAAAAACTGTAACTGAGAACCTAATCCTTCAAGAGGGCCGTCCCGCCGAGTCCCTTTGATGGTGGTGTCCTATGTGGGCCGAAGCCATGGAATAACTGGAAGCTAGCGGTGGAGATGCATAACCGTCCGGTTGCTGGTCTATTCCACATACTGCGTGAGGGGGTGGGATGTACGCAGGCACACAAACCCATACGCGAGACAGGCTAAGGGCTCAAAAAGTTTGAGGAGAGCGTAGTTTTGTAAATTGTTAGTTTTGTAAAATCAACCGGCCCCTGAGCTACTCATGCTGCTGGTGCCAGGAACAAAAAACCTCTTACCCACGTACGCACAAGTCGACTAGTCAGGCCTCCGGGGACACAAAAATAAAGGGGGGACTAAGACACAAGTCCCCTGCTAATAGAGTACAACAAAGTCTTCTCTCTAGCCGAGAGCAACAACATTTTTTGTCCGATAAACTGTGAGATCCTGGTCAATCCGCCGCGGCGTCCCGGCCTGGAGTCCAGAGCAAACTGGCAGTGCAGATAATATAAACCACTTAAGGAAAAAAAAAAAAAATCCCTCGGGGCCTGACTTCCCCTTGTTGTGTTACGAGTAAACAAGTGAGCTTTTTATTGTACTTAATTGGGAGAAAACATCATAGTTCTGACCTAGGTGAACCAGCAACTATCCGGCTCCCCGACCGGAGTAGTTAGTGTTCCCTTGATATGCGCCCCCTAGCATAAATCAATGTACATCACCGGAGAGTTAGTAATGGCTAAGATCAGGGAAAATTCTTTGAGTGGCCCTAAATTACCAGTAACCTCCAATAGCTGATGGCCAGCCACCGGCGGACGTCTAGCTCTTCGTTTTTCTCGGGAATTCCCGACCCGTTTAAGGTTTCGAGTGGGGTCTAACAAAAATCCTTCTGGAGCGGCCTTAGCTTTGGCACAAAACTGTCTGACGCGCTTCCTAGTGTTTCCGCATGGTGAACTTCCTGGTCAACCTCTATGGAAGGTTTACTTGTTTCACCCATGGTTGTCTGATCCGGCTCCAGAGAGTCCTTGTGATCAGCCTGGTCTGGTAATTGTCCGCCGGGACGCAGTCCAGACTTTGAATCAGAGCAGAGATTCTAGGCGCGGCCCAAGTGCGGTAAATACCATCCCCCCTCAATACCTTGTGCCCCAGCCAGGCCTAAGGAGAGAGGAGGAGAAAACAGGAAATTTAAGTGGGAAAACCGACACCCACTAGGAAAAAAGACTCGAGGATCTTTAACTCTTTTAGTTTGTTAAAGTTCAACGTCCGGCGATCGCCGGCCATCTAGTGCATGTAAAGTTAAAGAGTTATTTACTTGGGAGACCCTTTACTCACTTGAAGCATCATTCTTACGTCTCTCTGTGTCTGTGGATTAACCTCTGAAGTGCGCATGGGGGTAATTGGAAACGTCCCCCTGTGCTGACGTATTTGAGGTGTTTCCGTCACTAAAATATTCATTGTGCCATTAATAGCATTAATATTTATCCATATGCGCCTATTATGGGTTGATTATAAAGGTATTAACCTGAAACAACAATAAAACGAGTGAAAACAGCGTTTGGATGGTCAAAATCGGAGATATAGCCCGCGAGTTGTATAATGTATGGGTGAGGCAATCTGCTTTCCCGCCAATTTCCCCCAAGGCCACTGAGACGCAGTCGATCGATACTCTCTCTCTCTCTCTTGCACTCGCTTGCTATCAGTGATGACCACACCCTCCAATCGGATTTTCTAATGTTAGCACGAAAATATACCTCAGAATAAGGGAATAACAGGGAAAATAGGTGATAACTGAAGGAGAGGAGGAAAGTGGGGAAGGAGGGGAGGTAGAGGACTGAGATTTTGCATGGCCCAGGGGCCAAAAAAAAATAAAAAAATAAAAAAAAAAAAAATATAAATTTTTTTTTTTTTTCGATGTCAAAAGTTGATTTTTATTTTCTCTGACTCTTAAGAGTCTTCCCGCAGTGCGCCGGGGGAACTCTTAAGAGTCTCCCCGCAGCTCCCGGGTTAACTGTAGTTGCCGTCAGAACCGGAGAGAAAACAACTCTATAATAAACGTTCACCGGTAATCCCTGTACCATACAGAGTCTGAGTAGCTGCCTTGCTCGGACTGCCTCAAATAAGGCTGTCCGGATGTCTAATAAGGATTGTGCCGGATGCGGTAGAAGATATTGCTGAAAAGCTTTGACTATCTCGGCCCTTTGCCTTGGCGGATCGGGGATTGGTTTAGCAATGGCCTGAGCTGTATCCCTGGTGAGGAGAAAACTAATAAATTTCCGATGGGCGTTATCTCTGACTAGGAATTCCCTCTGGAGTTCAATTGGATCTGCAACGATAAAATGGGGCAGAAAATCTTTGGCCTCGAATTGGGGAGCAATGAGAAATTCAAAAATAGCCCTGGGAATCCGCCGGGCTGTTGCTTTAGCCAGTCAAACTCAGTATGCTGCGGTGGGGGAACCGGTAACGAGGCATTGGACGTCACATCAATAGCAAATTGTTGGACCTCCTGATCCCATGTCACCCAAGGTCCATGTCCCACCTCACCCAGATGTAATTCCCTTCGATCTTGATGAGGATTACAACAATAAAAGTTAAGCTAGGCTCGTCGTACTTTATAGAATGGCACCCATTGAAGCCACAGCGTTGAGAGCAATCAGGGCAAACCGGGACATCTGGGGGAGGAGGGGAAGGACTAGGGTCATCCGGCGGAAAAAGGGGTCAACCGACCAGGGTTGTACACAAGTATCGAAAATTAGCCGGGTTGGGCACTGCCTGAACCTGCACTTCTAACACTTTTCCTTGTGCATCTTTTGCCCTGAAGACCTTTTTCCTATTCACTTCTATAGACCATTCTTTTGGCACCGGAACCTCCCCCTGTGTTGACTGGTGCCCCTCTCCTCTAGTTAACGCGGTTACTGGGAGCCACAACCTACCTGGCTCTTTCTGAGTCCGATGTTGGTCCTCCGATTTTGAGATTTTTGAGGTTGAGTTACTGACTGAGAGTCCATGGGTTCCTCGAGATCCGGCAGGAGAGCCGCCGGATATCTAGCCGCCCTATCAACTTTAGGGGACTTGGTCTTATGTTGTATGTAAGAATTTACGTTATGTCCCTCACTATTGACATGCGTTAGCAGGCCAGAACTAGTCTCCTTCCTTTCCACGGAAGACACATTAGTGCCAGATACCCGCTTGTCAGTTAGCAAGGAACTACTAGACCCTTCCCCTTGAAAAAGAGACTCATCCACCCGCTGGGAGTGAAGCTGGCTGTCGGCCGGTAAGTCTTGCCCATGCCTAGCGCCATTGTGGAGAGATAAGTTTGATGTTGTCGGGGCCCTGATGATATCCAGGTCCGCAATTATATTAATTTTGGCTGGTAACAAAGGGCGGATGGAAACTTGTTCTGGCAACGTCCCTGTCACGGGGGGAACTGAGTTAAGAAGCAAAACTTCGTTATCCCTAGAGGAGGTGGGCACAGAGTCCATCGGCGGAGGTACCGCAGCCTCCGTCGGGGCTTCCTGATGTCTTTTCGAAATGGCACATTGTTGTAACACCCTATGCAACAGATCGTCTAATTGTTTTGATGTAAAGCACTGAGGTTTCGGCCATTTGATAGACTTTGAACCTTTCTCCTCTAATTGATGTTCATCTACTTGTACTAGGGGACTTGACTTTGCTAGTACCCTATCACCACTAGGTTTAATCGTGGAGAGGGGACCTTCCCTTTTGAAGTGACCGCCTCTGGCGTAGTAAGAGACCTTGATACCCCTGCGTCTGACTCTCCCGACTTCTGCGCTTGAACCGTAAGACTTGTAACACTGCTAAGGCCGTGGGCCTCCGGCGTTTGAGATATATCTAGACCCATTCTGGACTCCGGTAGGTAACCCTTAATCAGCACGATTTTAGAGCCCTGGAGTCTAACCTTCATATTCTTCCTAATCCTCATTGCAGAATGAGGTCGCTTGGCATCCGTTTCGAAAAGACCGGGGAAACCCACCGGCGTTTCCGAAGTGGAAGTCGAGGCAACCGGCTGCGCATCAGATTGATAAAACTGGGAGCTAGAGCTAAAGTGACCTATTACATCTCTCTCAGTAAGTCCTGGGCTAGATAGCTTGCGTGTCTTGTCTGGTAAGAACTCCAAGCTGAACGCCCTCTGCTTGAAGTCCCTTGGATGTTTCCGGCTGGGTTGACGGCACACACTCCGGTGACTCTAAGCGAATCCTCTTGGCGTTGGGAGGGGAGCTCTGTTCAGAGGGCATAGAAGATTGGGGTGAAACAAAGTTCGTGTTTGGTACCGGGAGGACCTGTGCCTGAGGGACTGAGGTGTCATCGAATGAATAAAGATGAACTAGCCGCAAAACAATTCTACGTTTGCTACCCGTGAAGCGTACGCAGCAACATTTTTCTTAACTTCTATAAGAGTTAATAAACACGACATGTCTTGGCTTGCTAGCCATTCCTCAAACAGGTCAGAGCACACCGGACATTTCTGTGAGGTCCATAAAAAGGAGGATCTGTCCAAACACTTGACACATTGAATACACAGCCTGTGCACCGCTACCGGTACCAAGAGGCACGTAGGCGTCGAACAAGTTGAGAACAGAGGCATGGTCACACTCTCCCCTCCCCGGCGGAAACGCTTTCTCCTTAGCTGCCCGGAACGTGGAAGGGGTCTGGAAATATAAAATTTCCAGGAATCAATGCTCATAAGGATAACCCAAGAGGTTTTAACATCCTGTTCCCCCCGGCGTCAGGAAAACATTAGGCTACTGCGTCCAATCTTTTCCTGACTCCTAAGAGGTAGTGAAAACCTGCCCCCACGCCCTTTTCAATCGTGGGGGGAGTTTCACCTCAGCCTGCCTACCTGTGACATGGGTCAGAGGTTAATGAACCATGAACTCAGCGGATATCTGCGTGCTATAACTTACAATCGCTAGCAGCCGTTGGTCTGTTTACACATTACACACTGAGCCGGCGGCGGACAGGGTAAACTGGTAAGTAAAAAGGCGAGCCGATACCGTATCTACAACGGCTACGTCTCCATCCACCAGCCCTGCAAAGCCGCCGGAAGGAGGTGTAGTGGCACACTACCAAAAACATAGAATAAACACAGGGGTAAGGGAAAAACGAGACCGCACGCCGGCACTGCGGCAACCGACCTCAGGCCGCAGAACCAAGGACCGGCGGGTCCCCAAAAGAGGAAAACACTCAGGCAGGGGCACCAGACTGAGAGAAAACCAACCACACAATACCCCTGCAGCAAGGACGTCTCCTTGAACTCCCAGAAAGTGCGCAACACTAACACCCAGGGAGCACAAGAAAAGGGAGCACAAGAAAAGGGAGCACAACAAAATATCATATAAAGATAAAGTACACCCCTAACGAGTAGAGCCTAACGAAGCTTATCACGAGCTAACACACCCTTCAAGTAGGATGCACTTACCCTGAAGACAACCCCGGACAGCATGAAGCAGGTGATGCCCCCGAAAGGGGCCTCCGAGCAGGCTCGAACGCCGGAAGATTCCACACCACGTGTGACAATCCTTTGACTGGCGCGTCTGCAAAAATGAAAAAAGAAAATGGCCCCTAGGCCAAAAACACAGGACTGCAGAACAGCTCGTGAAAAACAAAAGCCTCCTAACTAAGGAATAGCAAAAACAAAGGCGCACAGAACCAACGAAAAGCACATGTGGCGTCGGTCCTGAACACAACACGTTAGTGCCTGAATAGTACCCTAATTTAACACTTCCTGCGGGCAACAATGTGATAACCCGTGATCTAAACCTTGTTCACTACAACTCAGATATATACAAATGAGTAAGGACTCACGAGAATTGAGCGAACGTCGAATGAAGCCGAGCGCGGGGCACACAACCTATCCCGTTGCCCGCGAGGAAGAGAAGGACGAATGGTGCGCTTGGCGAGGAGCGGCAAGAAGCCACAACGCAAGAAATCCACCGAAGTGGGAAGCGTGTTATAACCTTGATTAAGTAATTTAATATTTTCCTTTTTTCTTCTCTTATTTTTTAAGAAAGTTTTTTCGTAGTGGGTACCCAATCTATGACGATACCATAAGAGAAGTAGCGTTGCACTTATGATGAATGACTCTGTCCTTCCTCTTCTTCCTCGCGGCGGTTGATTCAAACGACTGACGTGGGTGTTGAATGGAGACTATTATACTAATAGAAAACATCGTCAATGATGGAGGGGCCACTATTAAATAACACAGTATACTTCACTGATGATCTCCCTACAACCAGACAATACTGACAATACCTTTCCCCTTCTTCCTTTCTCTTTCTCTCCCCCTACCTCTACACCTTTCCCCCCCTTCCTTTCTCCTCCCCCTACTTCCTTTCTCTCCCCTCCCACTCCCACCTATCCCCCCCTCCCCCATCCGATCGGGTTAACCTGTAAAATTCCCGGTAAACAAGAGAGAAAAGGGGCGGGGGGACGGGGGGGGGGGGGGGGGCATGGAAGGAGGGGCGCCATTGTGAAGCCATCGGGTGTAAACACAGACATGATGAAGAATACAGTAGGAGTCAATAGTTAGTCTCGGATAATATTATGTCTCTATAATCTTTTATTTTCTAGATGATGATAAGTGTCTATGTTACTGTCTTCGTTACTCAACTGTTACGTAGATTTTGTAGTGAAATGTGTCGTTAATTATGAAAACTTGGCATTAATACAACGTAGCGACAATAGTTTCATATTTCTCCTTTAGGTATCGAGACAATAGCTGCAAAAGGACTCAAGTTGCCATCAGCTGGACTTAAACCGACTATAGTAAACCTGAACTCCTAAGAGACCTTCACAAATACTAAAATATAATATATATACATACTTTATGGATTTGTTTGATGATTATTTGTGTTCCTTGTGTCAAAAGAGGCAGATAAAGATAGTGAAGGTGAGGGGGGTGGGGGAGAACTTTGTTGGGTGCTGTACAGGATGGTAGAACAACAAGAACCTTTTGTATATATAATGGTTCGGTTGACATTCTTTAACGCCCTAAGAGCGGGCGGGTAAGGAATTTCTACTACCTGCCAAGCGGGGGGTTTTACCCTAAATGGCCTTGTTTTCGTGCTCTTTTTCATGCATAAACAAGAGCCAGGGCGTAATAAAATTATGTATCCCTGAAAGGGCATTTAGACAGCTTTCCAATGACACCAGAACCATCCTCCTACGACCACGCGTTCTCTTGCAACGATCGTGCAACACGAAGGAAAAATCCCTAAAATACGGTAATTTCTTGGCGAACGGTCAGAGCCCGACCTACGCTCCTCCCACCGCTTGTCTCTCTCTCAGAGCCAATATTGCTCCAAAATTGCATACGGACTTAAGTCCCCCCCCCCCACATATTCCTTTCTTCTCTAGTCCGACTTAAGTCCACCCCTGCTAAAGAAGGGTTAAAGGTCTCTCTTCACGTGTAAAGAGTGTTTTTGGATTAAAAGAGCCGGGTATATATACCCGGGTGGATGGGACTCGCCTTTGGGTGGATGGGACTCGTTAAAGGCCGGTTCACACAAACAATTTTTGTTTTTAATTCTCTCCCCCGTCCTTCCATGATGGGGGAGAGTTGCTGTAAAATTTCCGGCGAAATTCAAAAAGTGTTCACACGAGAGAGACGAGTCAAAGCTAGGGGATTGTGGACGGAGAATTGCCAAGCAGAAAGCACATGTATCAATTTACATAGTGATATGAGTACATATTTGGACCACTCATGTTTGTAGAGGGTCTCAGGGGTGCAGGGTGATGGTTATAATGAGCAGGGGTGAGATAAATACACGAGGTAGCTCTAGTTATTCTACTCCACGCATTCTTCAATGGTCACTCCCGCAGCCCAACCGTGTTTAAAAATAGCCTTCACACCACTATTGACAATGGTCACTCCCGCAGCCCAACCATGTTTAAAAATAGCCTTCACACCATTATTGACAATGGTCACTCCCGCAGCCCAACCATGTTTAAAAATAGCCTTCACACCATTATTGACAATGGTCACTCCCACAGCCCAACCATGTTTAAAAATAGCCTTCACACCATTATTGACAATGGTCACTCCCGCAGCCCAACCATGTTTAAAAATAGCCTTCACACCATTATTGACAATGGTCACTCCCGCAGCCCAACCGTGTTTAAAAATAGCCTTCACACCATTATTGACATGTCGTTCGTAGACCAGTCGGTAAGGGCTAAATCTCGTAAACAGGAAAACAAGCGTTCGATCCTGCTCAGATCCGAAGTATTTTATATTTGTATTTTGTTATTTTTGTTATACATAATTATATTAGGTTAGTTAAGTTAGGTTAATCTAATAAAATATTATAATCAAGCAAGAACAAAAAGCAAAGTCATCGCGAATGGTAGGCCTAGGCTATAGGCTACACGACTTGGTCAATGTTAGGTCAGGGAGATTGGCTTTACAATTATTTTTTTTATTATCACGTGAATGATTTGACCGACTTTTATCTTTCTTTTCATATTTCTTAAAAATTATTCTTTTTGTCTCTTCATTCTTCTTATTTTCTCCGAATATTATCATATATCTACTTCGTATATGGCCTGTTAAATATATGTTTTTTGTTTCTTGACGTTGAATGTGGGGGCCTTGGGATGAATATAAACAAACACACGCATTACTGAACGTCTTTTGTGTTTCTTTTCATACGGGAGGCGGCCAAGCCTTTGGATTGAAAGATATACGCCGTGAACAGGGAGCAGTGAATACCTCAATAAACCAACACGTTCGTTCCCTCAATTCCCCAGTGAAATATGACACCACGGCGAAATTTGCCCTTCGAATCCTCATCCCCCAAGGGACGGTGGCTAAAAACTGTCCGTGTGAACCGGCCTAAAAAATGTAGCCTTGGTCGGCAATTCATCTAGGGAGTACAAAGAGCACCTGCTATCTTGCCTTCGTATGAGACACGGTGCTCACTCATGGCCCGAAGCGACCCCATCTCTGAAGCCACCTCGCTCCCATGCTTCACTGTGTCCCCGCTACACTCGGACCCTCACTCTTACACACACGCACACAACGCCACCTGTTGAGCAGATAACTCACTAGGCATTACCCCCTACAGCATATTTTGAATATGGGAAGATTCATACAGTGCTATTTAATCTGGGAACAATGAGGGTATTTTATTGACGTTTCCGTGGGCTTTCTGGTAATGCACTGATACTAGGTACAGCACAAATTCATATATATATATATATATATATATATATTGTTTATTTTTCTCTGTGCATGAAGGAGACGACAAAGAAAAGTTGCCTGAAACAAGTGTCCACCCCCACCCAAGTTTAAAGAGTGATAGTCGCTATTTTATACGTGTGTGTGTGTGTGTGTGTGTGTATGTGTGTGTGTGTGTAGTTGAATAATAATAAGTTTATTTAAAACTGGCAGCCAATGAGGCTGAAAATGCACAAATCCTTAACCTATCTTATCCTAAATAGTCAACAGGCAGACATTGGCTGCCACGAAGGGGCCTACATACCCCCAGAAAGTGTAGGTGGTGGGCAAGGAACCAGGTGGAACCCAGAGGTGGCGTATCCACACCTAACCTCCACAACCAGTTTGTGTGTGTGTGAGAGAGAGAGAGCGAGATATAAAGAGAAAGAGAGAGAGAGACAGATAACGTAATCGGGAGGCTGCTGTAATTACATTATTATTCCATTATTGTAATTGTTGTTAGTAAGTCCTGTATCCCTCAGATACTGTATTTACCTTGCCCCCCCCCCCTCTCTCTCTCTCTCTCTCTCTCTCTCTCTCTCTCTCTCTCTCTCTCTCTCTCTCTCTCTCTCTCTCTCTCTCTCAGAGTTAAGTCCTGACCACCTAGTTTGGCAATCTATGTACATTTCTCTCTCTCTCTCTCTCTGTAAGACTGTAAAATATGTATGTAACCAATATAATACTGTTTGCCAATGGGTTGGGTGTGAAAAGGATCTGCCTTTTGTTGGCCAATCGGCCTTCAGCTGCAGACTCAAGTGTTCTTATTTTCCCAAATTTTGTAGTGTAATTTTGTGTATCAATTTTGTATCAAGAATAATTATTGTAGATGAAAATATACTATATTATTATTATATTATTGCTCTCTCTCTCTCTCTCTCTCTCTCTCTCTCTCTCTCTCTCTCTCTCTCTCTCTCTCTCTCTCTCTCTCTCACACACTCTCTCTATCTCTCTCTCTCTCTCTAAGTATGTACTGTAAGTGTATATTTACATTCCGGATAATTTCTGTCTATACTCTATAAAAACTACTTTCCGGTACGGCTTTGTGGCCGGAAGGAGCGAAGGGTGGGGAGAGAGCCTTCTACTTTGCTGTCTTTGTTCTTCTACTATAAACTGTCACTGTCTAGTAGTATTTAGGTTGGACCACCTAATAGGGACCGCTAGGTCTGTGTGCTCAGAATATATGTGTAACTCTGTGTAACTCTCTCTCTCTCTCTCTCTCACTGCCCACAACAGCTTGTCAGGGGGCGAGTTGTGTTTTGATTTAATTATTGTCACACACACATATATATATATATATATATATATATATATATATATATATATATATATATATATATATATATATATATATATATATATATATATATATATATATATATATTTTATATATATATATGTATATGGATGGAGTCATGAAAGAAATACTATCAAGAGCAGTGGATGTTGGTGTATCGCTGAAAAGAGAGGGAATTGAGTGGAAGCTACCTATACTGCTGTTTGCGGATGATACAGTTCAGACGAGTGATAATGAATGGGTGTTGCAGGGTCTGGTAAATGAGTTTGGAACAGTGTGCAAAACACGGAATTTGAAGGTAAATGTGGGGAAGAGCAAGGTTATGGTCTTCGAAAGGGGTGAAGTCACAGAGTGTGAGGTGAAGCTGAACGGTCAGGCTATGGAGATCGTCAACTCTTTTAAGTATCTGGGCAGTGTGTTGAGTAAAGATGGGACTATGGATGAAGAAGTGCGGGAGAGGTTACAACAGCTGAAGAGGGTTGTAGGAACGCTGAAAGCAGTAACAAGAAATAGGGTGGTCAGTATGGAAGTGAAGAAGTCCTTGCATGACAGTGTGGTAATCCGACACTGACTTACGGAAGCGAAGCATGGACGTTGGTTGAGAGACTCAGACCAAGAGTGAGAGCACTGGAAATTAATTACTTAAGAAGTGTGTGCGGAGTTACATGGAGGGATAGACAGACTAATGAGGAAGTAAGAAGGAGGTGTGGTGTGGAGGTAGATGTGCTGGAAAGTGTGAAAAGGAACAACTTGAGATGGTTCGGCCATATGGAACGTATGGAAAGTGAGTGAATGACTAAGAGGGTGTACGAGAGCGAGGTGGAGGGACAGAGAGGGAGAGGTAGACCGAAAGAGAGGTGGAAGGATGGAGTGAGGAAGTATATGAATGAAGGCGGTGCTGGTTGGGGGGAGGGGCGTTGACTGACTGGGGACAGAGGTGCATGGGGGCGGTTCGTTCGTGGCCACCCCTTCGGGGATCACGGCGTCAGGCAATAGATAGATAGATATACTGTATATATTATCATCCGAGTTTTTCCTTTCAACTGACCGCGCCCAAAAATCCATTTATAATTCTAATTCTCTAAACCACTTTAATATTATAATGTTCTTTAGCCTCCCCTCCCACCCCCCTCCTCCCTTACCTCACCAATCCCCCTCCCTACCCACTCCCTCCATCCCCCCCTCTCTACCCCCACCCCCGCCCAGATTCAACCCCTAATCACCCGCCCTCCACACACCCCTTGATCGGCTCATCCCCCGACCAATCAGCTTAACAGATCAGATGGTGGAAGTTCAACCAACCTGATTTACTGTACCTCTTTAGTGGCAAACCAAATATTCTGAAGGTCTGTGTGTCTGTTTGTTTTGTCTGTTAGGCTGTTTGTTTGTCTGTTTGTCTGTCTGTATGTTTGTCTGTCTGTTTGTCTGCCTGTCTGTCTGTTTGTCTTCCTGTCTGTCTGTTTGTCTGCCTGTCTGTCGGTTTGTTTTGTCTGTTTGTCTGCCTGTCTGTCTGTTTGTCTGCCTGTCTGTCTGTTTGTTTTGTCTGTCTGTCTGTCTGTCTGTCTGTCTGTCTGTTTGTCTGTCTGTTTGTCTGCCTCTCTGTTTGTTTGTTTTGTCTGTCTGTCTGCTTGTCTGTCTGTTAGGCTGTCTGTGTTTGTCTGCCTGTCTGTCTGTTTGTCTGCCTGTCTGTCGGTTTGTTTTGTCTGTCTGTCAGTTTGTCTGTCTGTTTGTCTGTCTGTCTGTTTGTCTGCCTGTCTGTCTGTTTGTTTTGTCAGTCTGTCTCTTTGTCTGTCTGTCTGTTTGTCTGTATGTTTGTCTGCCTCTCTGTCTGTTTGTTTTGTCTGTCTGTCTGCTTGTCTGTCTGTCTGTCTGTTTGCTTATGTTTGTGTGTCAGTCTGTTTTTTCTGTCTGTTAGGCTGTCTGTGTTTGTCTGCCTTTCTGTTTTGTCTGTACTGTTTCTCTTTGTATGTTGTGTCTTTCTCTTTTGTCTGTCTGTATGGATTGTGTGTCTCTCACTCTCTCTCTCTCTCAACTCAATCAAATGTTCTATCCACAATACTATGAAGAAAGAATTGAAACACATACTTGGTCTCTCTCTCTCTCTCACTACCGGCGGCTCTAGCAGCGTCAACAGCCCTGCATCGCACTGAGATAACTCGATCATAATTTGAGTTATTTCATAACCCTATTCCCTTTATTTATTGCATGAACAGTAGTTAAGTGCTTGTAAACCTCCACATAGTTCAGCAGTTGCCGTGCATGTAATTTTATTGATTTTCTGACTGATAACCTTTGTTTGTTTACCTATTTTATCCTAGCTTGTGAGTGTAGCAGACGACGCGCGCACCACCAAGCTACTTTGTATTTTCTTATCAACTCTAGTAGGTATTGTATTCAGTATTCTACTGTAGCTATATATATATATATATATATATATATTTTCTTTAATACATACGAGGTTGAAAGAAATGGCAATTTCTGCGTTGGAAATTTTATTATTCAAAGTTTCCAGGTCTCTGATGAGTTTTCGCTGGGTGGCAGGAAGTAGATGAAGGAGATGAGCAAAATTCATGGTGGTACAGGGTTACATAAATGTACATGATGATACAGGATATACGACGCATTTCACTGGACAACCAGCATTATCAAGTAAGGAAGGAATGATATAAAAGGTAAACAGGAAGGGTATATATAGAGGGTGGAGGATCAGAGGAGGCGGAAAACAGGGGGCAAAAGTCTGCTATTGGTGGAAGCGTCAAGGAGGAATATCTTAGAAAAATGGACGTCATCTTAAGTGACAACACTAAATTTAAAAAGATCACCCGCAACCCAACCGACGAAATAAAACGTATTGCCAACACCACCATCACCGCCATCAACGCCAAACAAGGAGGGATCCACCTTAAAAAACTCGTCGGAGAATACACCCCTGGTTATGCGTACGGAACCATCAAAACACACAAACCTGGGAACCCCCTCCGCCCCATCATCTCCCAGATCCCCACTGCCACCTACCAGATCGCCAAGGCCCTGAACAACCTCCTCACCCCCTACGTGCCCAGCCAATTCAACCTTAACTCAGCCCACGATTTCTTGGAAATTTTACGAGACGCCCCCCGTAACAACAACCACACTATCGCCTCTCTCGACGTAGAAAGCCTGTTCACCAACGTGCCAGTGGATAGGACCATTGACATGATTCTACGTCGAATTTATCATTGCCCTGATACACCTACACTGGACATCCCGGAGAAGGCCCTGAAAACACTACTGGAGCTATGTACCAAGGAGGCCCCCTTCCTTTGCCCCGGGGCAACATGTACAAGCAGATAGACGGTGTGGCGATGGGCAGCCCCCTAGGAGTTCTTTTTGCGAACTTTTTCATGGGTACCATCGAGGAAGAGCTCCTAGCTGCCCAACGACCAGCCGTCTACTGTAGATACGTGGATGACATCTGCGTGCAAATCAAGGACCTCCACGAACTACAGGAACTCCAGCGTCGCTTCATGACCTCCTCCGGACTTAACTTCACCTTTGAAAAATCTAACAATGGACAACTCCCCTTCCTCGACATCCTCGTAGCTCTGAACGACCATGGGTTCAAAACCACCGTCTACATTAAACCTACTAACACAGGACAATGCCTCAACGGCGATAGTGAATGCCCCCGCCGTTATCTTCTATCCTCCATCTCCGCCTATGTTAGGAGAGCCCTCACGCACTGCTCTACCTGGGCCGACACCCACCAGGAACTAGAAAGACTATCCCAAGTTTTAGTAAATAACGGATACTCCAACTCCGACATCTCCAGCACCATCAACCACCATCTTGAAAAATGGTACACCCAAAGCCCTCCCAACATTGACCCCCCCAATGAAATTAAGATCTTCTACCGCAATTACCTGTCCTCTGAACACAAAAATGACGAGGCCGTCTTAAAAGAAATAATCTCCAAGCATGTCCAGCCAACCAACCCGGAAAACAAAATCAAATTAATAATTTATTACAAATCCCCCAAGACCTCCAACCTCGTTCTCCGCAACAAACCAGCCTCCACCAAGATAAAGAGCCCGATGACCGACGATCACGTCATTTACCAACATACCTGTAATTATGAGGACTGTGGACCTCATTCCTATATTGGGATGACGCAGACTCGTCTTTCACGTCGGTTAACTCTTCACCTTCAGGCTGGAGCCATCAAAGACCACTATCTCACCCCTAACCACCCTCACCTCACACGCAACGAGTTAGAGAAACACACCACCATACTCGATAAAGAAAGTGACCCAAGGAGATTACCTATACTCGAAGCTTTACATCCCAACATCAACAACCAAACTCTGGCCCTTCAGATCCTTCCTTCTGCCAAAAGGCACTACCCTACAGGACCTAACACCCCTCCTCGCCCCCCGGTGCCCTTGACGCAGCCCCCCGCGCTACCTCCTTCAGCTTCGTCTTCTGCAGGCGCCACACAACTTAGGCCACGCCCCTCGACACGCAGCCAATCAGCTTCGACCCCACCTACTGACCACCATCCCGCATCCAGTGCGCATGCGTGAAACGGTTAACCCCTTTCTCTCTCCTAGTTTACGCTTCCACCAATAGCAGACTTTTGCCCCCTGTTTTCCGCCTCCTCTGATCCTCCACCCTCTATATATACCCTTCCTGTTTACCTTTTATATCATTCCTTCCTTACTTGATAATGCTGGTTGTCCAGTGAAACGCGTCGTATATCCTGTATCATCATGTACATTTATGTAACCCTGTACCACCATGAATTTTGCTCATCTCCTTCATCTACTTCCTGCCACCCAGCGAAAACTCATCAGAGACCTGGAAACTTTGAATAATAAAATTTCCAACGCAGAAATTGCCATTTCTTTCAACCTCGTATGTATTAAAGAAAATGTATTACCTGGCTTTACTAACATATATATATATATATATATATATATATATATATATATATATATATATATATATATATATATATATATATAATGATCAACACCAGCGCTGGTACAAACATCTTTATTTTGGTAACGTTTCGGTTTAAGCATAAACCATCTTCAGACCTGAACTGAAATGAAATAAAAGCCTATATGAATGGCAGAGTAATTTTCTAATGTAAATATTCTTATTAATAACTAAATTTAACAAATCTAGAATAAAACTTAAAATTAATAGTTATACAAATAATAACCTAATATATATTAGAACTAGTAAAGTGAAAGAATAAAATGAGAGACGAAGAAATATTATGTGAGCAATAAAAGGAGGGGGGGGGGGGGCGAAGTTAATAACAAATGTTTTCATAAAAATGATATAAGAGCTAACCTTTACATATTAGAAACAGAGTAGAGGAGTGGAAGAGTCGTGCACACCCAGGCTGGGTTTATGTAACTGGGTGAGCAGGGTCTCCGACAGGAGTCGTGTGACTGTGTTTGGGGCATGGGAGATTTGAATACCACTCTCAGTGATATTTGCGGGTAGTGTTCACGAATCAATTTAGCAACTTTGTTTCGAATTGAATATGATTTGTTGCCTAGAAATGGGATAGTGAAATAAACAATGGCTTTCTGAGTTGTAAGGATCGGAGTTGAGGAGGTTCTTTATTTATTTAGTTGCTTACCAATCAAGATACTTTATTCCAATAAATTTCACAAATATCTTGATTGGTAAGCAATCGGAGACCCTGCTCACCCAGTTACATAAGCCCAGCCTGGGTGTGCACGACTCTTCCACTCCTCTACTCTGTTTCTAATATGTAAAGGTTAGCTCTTATATCATTTTTATGAAAACATTTGTTATTAACTTCGCCCCCCCCCCCCCTCCTTTTATTGCTCACATAATATTTCTTCGTCTCTCATTTTATTCTTTCACTTTACTAGTTCTAATATATATTAGGTTATTATTTGTATAACTATTAATTTTAAGTTTTATTCTAGATTTGTTAAATTTAGTTATTAATAAGAATATTTACATTAGAAAATTACTCTGCCATTCATATAGGCTTTTATTTCATTTCAGTTCAGGTCTGAAGATGGTTTATGCTTAAACCGAAACGTTACCAAAATAAAGATGTTTGTACCAGCGCTGGTGTTGATCTTTATCATCCGCCTCCGATTCCCGCAACAAGAGAGTATTGCTTCTATATATATCTGTAATTTTAGTTGTTGCTTGCATGATTTTGTAGTAACCTTTGACTGATTAACTTTGTTTATCTAAAAAGAGTCCTGCTTAACTAGCCTACAGCGACACCAGTACCATCTGTTGATACATACAGTATATTAACCCCTTGTGTGCAGTTATCCTTTTATTTTGATGTAATCTCTATTATGGTGAATTGTATATTTAGTTACATATGCTGTTACACATATATATATATATGTTTGTAATCTCTCAGTGGGGTTCGAAACGTCGACTGTCAGAAAGATAGATGATGCTTTAACCAACTCCACCACGGCAGTCTGGTTAAAGCGTCGACTATCGTCCTGACGGTCGACGGTTCGAACCCCACTGAGAGATTACAAACATTTAGTGGGTCACATGTATTTGTGATATATATATATATATATATACTGTATATATATGTATATAATATAATATATATATATATATATATATTCTGACATACGGAGCCCTGTATGTTAATTTAAGAGTTCGAATTAGAGTTCAAGGAGCCAAACTACCCAAGTGGTGAAGCAGACTAGCGAGCGAACGAGCGAGTGGGCAAACCATCTCGCCCCATACCAGCTCGCCCCATACCTCGATGACCGATGCTATGACGTATGATCGACGCCAGGAGCTGTGAGTGGACGACACACCTGTTATGTGATTCGAGGAGCTATGATTGGAGCGCGCACCATCACTCGCCTCCTGATTCGTTCCTACACCATCATTGTTTGGTATATAAGACCCGAGTTGTGGGCATTCAAATCAGTCTCATTTGGAGGTGGGGAAGGTGAACTTGCAGCTGGAGGAAGACGGGGTGAAGTATTATAATGGGATTGTGACTGTCCGTCAGATTATATAAATGTGTGTTAAGTGTGTTCGGTGTAAACACTTATGTTATGTTGGTTAGTGAGATATGTGATTGGGAATTAACGTGATGTGTTTAATGTGTTTAACTATTTAATTGGGAATTAACGTGAACACTACTATTATGTGTTTAACTATTTGATTGCGAATTAACGTTAACGCTACTATTTATGTACTTAACTATTTGATTGGGAATTAACGTTAA
Organism: Paralithodes platypus; assembly: GCA_032716605.1. Classification (NCBI taxonomy): domain Eukaryota; kingdom Metazoa; phylum Arthropoda; class Malacostraca; order Decapoda; family Lithodidae; genus Paralithodes; species Paralithodes platypus. Next base: position 796,849 of record CM064537.1, on the reverse strand, counting down.
CGCTATTATTATGTACTTAACTATTTTAGTTGACTAACTTGTGGACTAAAGCAACTCTTTAAGTAATTGGGTTATGATGAAAGTAATACTATTGTTTTATATTAATACTTAAGAGTTCTTTCATTTTCTTTGAATTAAGCTTACAGTGCTTAATGGTGCTTAGTACGGTGATGCTATTGTCTCGTATTAGTAATATCGCCTTAGACTAACATGGCTGTGTTAATATTACTTCTAGTGATTTCCTAAGCTGAAGAAAATTCTTTTGCTTCAAAATATTATATTTTGCTTTTCATATTATTTGAGTGAGACCTGAATCGAATCTATGAAACGATCCTGTAACTTTATTTACTCATAATCAAACCTCAATGTTACGTGGTTAAGAAATACATTTAACTAATTATTAAATATATATCTAACTTTTTATGTGACTTTGATATATATTCTGATGATAATAATAATATAATACTATTAACGTAAGACAAGAACCAAGAATAATTACATTAAATATAAATAAAAGGACATAGAAGAAAACTATCTATTCATTTCAAAAAGGGTAAGAGACAGAAATATTCTTACTTTAATATTTATCTTTCAAGACTTTTTATAAAATTAATAGTCCTTCTTTAGCTATAACTTATTCGGTTCATAACCATAGCCTACTAAGCTTCGGTTAAATAATAATTCTTTATAAATACTACATGACTTTAATTAGTTTCAGTATTTTTCATAATTAAAGAGTATCAGTCAATAAAGGGTACTAAGTCCTAAGATCCAAAAGGAAAGGAAGCAACAACAGGAAATTATTTTATTAGATTTTACTTTTGTTTTGCCTTCAGCTGACTGATACCTATATATATATCTCTGTGCTATCTAGATTCATCAAGTTAACCACTTGAGGATCAAGATACGTAACAATATATATATATATATATATATATATATATATATAATATTAGGGTGTCCCGTTTTCAGGGATAAATTATTTTTTGACTGCTCCCTGGTCTCATCTGGTGCCTATGGTTAAAACAAGTGTGTAAAGCGGCAGGGGTGATTTGTTTTTTGTTTTTTTGTTTTTTTGACTACACAAGCCACTTAAAGTTGATTTTTTTTTTTTTTTTTTTCAAAATTGGCCATTTTTGCAGTGCTTGTGTAGTGTCAAATTTAAACATATATACATTATGTTGGTTTTCTTGGCTTCATGTGGGTCTAGATTATACAAGAACATTAGGGAGCAAGTGTATATGTAATGTATAATGAGTCTGTGACAAGGACAAAGTTACGCGTTTGACGAAAAATCTCAAAATCTTAAAATATAATGCAGCCTCCTACAGTAGTATTCAAATATACTTATGAAGCCTATACAAACTTGCATATGCAAAAATCCAGGGTATCTACGTGGTCAGCTGCTCTAACAGGGAGTATTCAGACTAGATTATCACTTAGTACTTATTTATGGGACACCTAGCATAAAATATTATATACATTGCTTACTTTAATTTGAGGGAGGAGTTGGTTGGTGTTGGTGTTGCCGGTATATAATGTTGAGCAAGTATAGGAGGGGATATGGAGAATGGGGGGGTGGCATGAGGGCCACAGGGGATGAGGAGAAAGGCTGGTAACAGGTAGGTGGGGGGGGGGGGGGAGCTTGGATTCCTATTGGCTGGTCACAGGGGGGGGGGGGAGGGGGGCCTGGGGTCCGTGGGGGAGGAGTAAGGCTGGTTGTCTGGCGTATCATCAGTAGCTGGAAAACCTGCTTCCTAAGCTTTTTGACATAATACCCAAAGATGTAGAGGAGACGATTGAAAAGGATAAGAAAAGAACTCAAGAAGACAAAAATCATGACATCACATTCATCAGAGATCAAAGGGGTCCCAGAAAAAGGTTTATTGGTAAAGAAGATACAAGATACGTAAAAGCTGTTCAGAGATCAGAAAAGCAAAAAGAAAGATTGTCTAACATAGAAGTTCAGCCAAGTACCTCACAAAACTTGACTCTTTCCTCATCAAGTGAAGCTGAATTTCATCAGAAGAAGCAGATTCTTCCAGTCCATCTCATACTGATCCCAAAGACCATGAACCACAGCCATCAACATCTAAGGGTGCTGTTGTTGAAGAGACTGTGCTACTCTCAAAGATGAAACATGTAAGTGTGAGAGCACAATCTGAAATTCATAGCCAGGTTGCTGAGGGACCTGTGTTGCACCTGGCATGTAGACATCACATCTATGAATGTCACATCAAGAATGTGTCAAAGATTTTCAGACCAACCTCTGGCCCAGATCATCCCCTGTTCAAGACGCTGTTGAGCGAGTTTCCTAACATTGAGTTTGACCAATCAAAATTCTGCAAATTTCAATATGGACAGAATGACGAGCTTGACAAAGCTGCTAAAGAAGCTCTGGATGTTGTTTCAAGACTTTTGGCTGAAGATCAGCTACCCAGAGGGGTCTACATTGAGCTTGCAGAGCTTGTCAAGTTTTACTTATCTCCCGATCATGTTGAGCTGAAGATTAGGCAGCCTGGCCCAGTGCATCATGCAAGATTCATGGCACAGGCAATCTACTATCTGAAGCTGAAAATTCTCAGCCAACTGACAAATATTCTATCAACTGCAGCCACCAAGAAGGAAGTTGATGCTATGTCAGAGTTCATTGCTCTTTATTATGCTAAATGGTTCATGACTTCCTCCCTCACTGCTTGCTCCCCAAGACTGGACCTGGAGGGCATCTGGGACATGAAGAGATACAAAACCTTCAGGCCTGACATAGCCAAGAAGTGCTTGACCAGTATGGCAAACCATCCCTGGTATCTTCACCCAACTCTGATACCATTTAGCCTACTGGATGCTGCAATACCAGATGATGAGAAGAGGGACATTGCCGACAAGATCTTGGACATTGATCCTAACACTGATGTGGGTACAAAATATGAAAACATTCAAATACCTGACATCATTGAAATTGAAGGAGACAGGCCCAGTCTCTCCAACTTTGTGAAATCAAGTTCAAGATTGATCTTCAACATACTGAACTTTGATAAAGAAATGATGGAGTGGCTGCTTTTGCCCACCAACTTGTGGAACCTGATGACTCCTTTCAAATACTTCAATGCATCAAAGATTTTCAGACCAACCTTTTGCCCAGATCATCCACTGTTCAAGACGCTGTTGAGCGAGTTTCCTAACATTGAGTTTGACCAGTCAAAACTCTGCAAATTTCAAGATGGACAGAATGACGAGCTTGACAAAGCTGCTAAAGAAGCTCTGGATGTTGTTTCAAGACAAGCTTACCTGTTGTACATGATGCAGCAGAAAGGAATGTCAAGCTGGTCCAGGATTGTATTGCTGGGAGTCAAGATGAGGAACTCAGACAGGATTTATTCCTGGCCATGGAGCAGAAATGTAAGGGTGGACGGCCCAAAGGATCCAAGACTGGAGCTAAATGGAAGAAAACCACCTAACTTACTCTAGGATTGTGGTATAAATATGCCTACTGGGGAACCCTCAACATAAATAAAAGGTACTGAACCTTGACTGCAGCCTCCTGGGTGGTTTGGAATAGCAGTTAAATGTATTTAAAATATTTCTGCTGGGTGTCCCATAAATAAGTACTAAGTGATAATCTAGTCTGAATACTCCCTGTTAGAGCAGCTGACCACGTAGATACTCTGGATTTTTGCATAATTATGCAAGTTTGTATAGGCTTCATAAGTATATTTGAATACTACTGTAGGAGGCTGCATTATATTTTAAGATTGAGATTTTTCGTCAAACGCGTAACTTTGTCCTTGTCACAGACTCATTATACATTACATATACACTTGCTCCCTAATGTTCTTGTATAATCTAGACCCACATGAAGCCAAGAAAACCAACATAATGTATATATGTTTAAATTTGACACTACACAAGCACTGCAAAAATGCCCAATTCTGACCAAAAAAACTAAAAAAAAATCAACTTTAAGTGGCTTGTGTAGTCAGATTTTTTTTTTAGCCCCGCCGCTTAACCCGTTGAGACCCAGCGTCGCACGTGTTGCGTCGGCAGTCTTTGATCACCAACTCCCAGCGACGCATTACGTGCGTCCGACATATAAAAAACACTTACGTGGCTCGTAAGGTAGGAAATGGTGGGAGAATAGGAGGGGGAGGTACCGTAGTGTGTGGGGGAGCCGGGCCAGTAGGTGTGAGCGGGCCGAGACAGCCGCGCCGCTGGTGGTGGTGGGCTTAGTGGGGATAGTTTACACCCCTAGTTTACCGCCACTTTGAACCATCATTACTCCGGTCGTATGGGAGCTAGAGGCTTGAGATTTATGTGAGATACTCCTTAGGATGTATGCCGTACAATGCCATACTCAGTTTTTACCCTAGTGCTCCCGGGCGGGTGGTCATGCGGGGGAGACGAACTATTGAAACCCCCCCCCCCCCAAATGACAGAAATGAGTTTTTTTTTATGTGTGTGTTCATTTCTCACCATTCTCTTCCATTTTGGCTCAACAAATGTTTTTGAAGCTCCCCCCCCCCCAAAAAAAAAATGTCAGAGGTGATTTTTTTTTGTTTTTTTTTCATTTCTCATCCTTGTCTTCCATTTTAGCAAACAAAAAAAATAAGTGAAAATGGCTTGGGACTGGGGTGAACAAAATATTATAACTAGCCGGGGCTCAACGGGTTAACACACCTATTTTTTTTAAGCCTTTACCGGGCGAGGAACCATATATGGTAACTTAAATGGGCGTCCAAAATGGCGCTCCCAAGCCGCCCGGTGTGTGTCTGCCACCACGTCATCATGCCTCAGCCAATCACCGATGATCAGGCTACTCACGTGGGTATGGTGTAAGAGCTGATGCCATCTCAGTATTGGTTGAGAGCAACTCGAAGTTCAATTGCAGGCCAGACAAGAAGAAAGTAGGATCTCAGCGATTTTTCTCTTGACGCCCTCGACCCTAGCTCATCACGTAATATCGGTAAGTTGATAATAATCTGATATTATGCAGTTGAATAGTTGTACTATAACCTGATATAGTTGTCATTTACGTGGAACATACGGAAATTGGTGAATTTTGCGAAAAAGTGAATGATCAAATATGGACATGTGCCCGGTAAGGGGTAAAGCCCAAGTGATCATATATGGACTTACGCCCGGTAGCCTATAGAATTGAAATTACTAAATATGATCATTTCGCCCGGTAAGGGGTTGTACTCCCAAGTTACATAAAACCATATAACTTTGATGATAGTTACCCAAACCAGCATGGCACATGGCCACAACTTGGGTAGGGATTCTAGAATGTTCAACATAGAAATAAATTACCGATTTATATGATTTCCTCATTAGTGTACAGTGAAATAAATATGAGTTTGGTAAGTTTAGTGAGTTCACAAATATTTTAGTGAGTTCACATATATTTTTGATATTGTGAGGCATATACTGAAGTTTTTTTGAGATATGAGTACTGTCACATAAAGAAATACCAATTTTCATGGGGATCCTATGCCCAAAATTTGCTGAAATTCATTGGTCAGGGGGAACCTCTGCCCAAATTTTGCTGGAATACATTGTCCATGGGAAACCTATGCCAAAATGTTGCTGGAATTCTGTGTTCATGGGGATGCTATGCCCAAATGTTGCTGGAATTACTTGTTCAGGGGGAACCTATGCCCAATTTGTTTTTTGGAATTAATTATTCATGGGCTACCAGACAGTGTCTGGGTTGTGAAAAGTACCTAAACTAAAATATTCATATATAATCTATTTATATACTTATTCAAATAAAACACTTATTTTTGGGTAATATAATGATATAACTGTTATTCTGTGTATTTTGTTTACCTTAAATTTACATTTTCAATATAGCATAATTCAAGATTATTTTTACCCTAGACCGGCGCTTGACCATATATGATCACTTCGTCAACCTCGATTTGCTAGTTCAATATGCAAAAATGTGAAAAAAAATCATAAGCAAAAATACCTTAGAATTAGGTCTACTTTCATGGTCTAGGGTCAAAAAATTAAATTTCTAAGTATTTCTATGAGTGCCCGGTAAAGGGTTAACCATAGGCAACACATGAGACCAGGGAGCAGTCAAAAAATAATTTATCCTTGAAAAGGGGACACCCTAAATATATTATATCTATATATACATATATAATTTTCACTCCGTCGAACACCATCTCTCCTCATTCAAACCTGATCTTCTTTTCCTCACCGAAACCCAGGTATCTGAGACAACTTCCAGCAGCCCCTTCTCTGTATCCTCCTACTTTCTCTATCCTAGTTTCAAAACCAAAGGCAGATGTTGTGCATACGTGCACAACAAACTCACTTGCTCTCATGTTCCCGATTTCAACTCCTCTGAATTCTCAACTTTATGGCTCAAACTATCCTGTCATTCTCATACTAAATATTTCTGTGCTGTCTATCTTTCCCCTAACTCTACACCGACTTTCCCAAACTTTTTGACTATCTAAACTCTAAAGTGGAACACATTCTATCCATCTCTCCCTTCTCTGACATCTCCATCTTAGGAGATTTCAACGTTCTCCACCGCCAATGGCTCTCCTCTCATACTGCTGACCAACCTGGTGAAGAAGCCTACGTCTTTTCTATCATAAATGACCTAGAGCAGCTGGTCCAGCAACCCACCCGTATTCCGGATCGCTTCGGAGATCGGTCCAACATTCTTGACCTATTTCCGACTTCTAATCCTTCTTCTTATTCTGTCAATCTTTTCTCTCCTCTGGGCTCCTCCGACCATAAACTTATCTCTGTCATCTGTCCTATCTCTTCAGTACGGCCACCCGATCCTCCCAGCTGGCGGCGCTTGTGGCACTTTGGCGCTGCCGACTGGGAGGCTCTCCGGCAGTACTTCTTTGATTTCCCATGGAAAAACTTCTGCTTCCGTGGCCGAGGACCCTCGGAGAGTGCTGAACGCATTACCGAGGTAATCCTCTCGGGCATGGAAGCGTACATTCCATTTTCTTTCTCTCAGTCTAATGCAAAAAAATCTTGGTTTACTCACGCTTGTTCTACTGCTGTCCACAACAAGGAGGAAGCTTTCAAACGGTACCGAAGCCTTAAAACTCAAGAATCTCATGCTTCCTAGGTTTCTTCCCGGAATCAAGCCAAATCTGTTCTTCGACTTGCCAAGTATACCTTCATCAATAATAAATACACTGAACTATCCAACTCTAGCTCTTCCCAAGCTTTCTGGCATCTAGCCAAAAACCTCTCCAACAATTTTTCTCCCTCGTCTTTCCCTCCCCTTTTCCACGCTGATGGCACAACCATCGCTTCTTCCTCTGACAAAGCTGAACTCTTCGCTCAAACTTTTCATAGAAACTCCTCTTTGGATTATACCGGTGCTATTCCTCCCTCTCTCCTAGTTATACCTAATATACTAATCTCTTCTAAAGATGTACTTTCTACCCTCTCTGGGCTTAATACTAAGAAGTGCATATGGTTTGGATGGTATTCCTCCTGTTGTTCTCAAAAACTGTGCTTCCGTGCTGACCCCCTGGCTAGGCAAACTCTTTCGTCTCTGTCTCTCCTCTAACGTCTTCCCTTCTTGCTGGAAGTTTGCTCTCATTCAACCTGTCCCAAAGAAGGGTGACCGCTCTCAATCCTCCAACTATCGTCCAATTGCTCTCATCTCTTGTATCTCAAAAGTTTTTGAAACTATTCTTGCTTCCAAATTTCTTAAGCATTTTTCTTCTCATAATCATAATCTCATATATCTATCTATCTATTGCCTGACGCCATGATCCCCGAAGGCGTGGCCACGAACGAACCGCCCCCATGCATCTCTGTCCCCAGTCAGTCGATGCCCCTCCTCCCAACCAGCACCGCCTACATTCATATACTTCATCACTTCATCCTTCCACCACTCCTTCGGTCTACCTCTCCCTCTCTGTCCTTCCACCTCGCTCTCATACACACTCTTAGTCATTCTCTCGCTTCCCTTACGTTCCATATGGCCGAACCATCTCAAGTTGTTCCTTTTCACACTTTCCAGCACATCTACCTCCACACCACACCTCCTTCTTACTTCTTCATTCGTCTCTCTATCCCTCCATGTAACTCTGCAAGCACTTCTCAAGTAACTAATTTCCACCTGTGACGCCTCCCGGCGTTAACAGAATGGTTGCGTGGGGCATTGCAGCTCGCTAGCGTTCGCCAGGATGGGGGGATGGGCTACAGTTGTCCTAGAATGATCTGCTTTATTTTATTAGTGTCGTGTTGCCACAAACAGTCTAGAAATGGTCTTTGTTTTGGTCTGTGACCGCACCTTATATTTTATATTCGCTATAATATAAATGTTGCTTGTGTGGGAGGCGAGCGAGAGAGGGTGAGGGGGTACACCTGGCAGCGGGGTGAGCTATCACGCGGCTCGCTTGGGCGCTGACGGCGTTGGCGGCCGGGTGGTCAACTAGTCCCTGCCCATCGCGGCCTCGAGTTTTTTACCAGCTCAGAGCTTGCCTGACACGCGTATCGTCTACATCCTTTGCAATTCTGTCCCCCATACTCGCCACTTTGCATACTATTTCTCTCTCTCGACTTCTCCTTTCTCATTCTCTAATCTTTATTAAACTCAACATCCCTTCTGGTTTCAGCATAGACGTTCACCGTCGGCCAGTCGTATTGTACGCGAAGCTCTCAGATATTTCCATGTATTAGATTAAGGAGGTATTATGCTTTATTGAGGGTTGGAGAGACGGACTTTTCCGTGTGTGTCCTCTCTTGGGAAGGTTGTAGACCGGTATATGTCTCCCTGGCAAGGTGTTGAGTGATTCTGCTTGGTTATTTAAAGCTAGACTAGGGGTAAGGTTACTGTGTCGTTGTCTCCGATGTGTGCAGTGTTAGCTAAGCCCTGCACGACATCGACAGGTACTGTGGGAGCCTAAGTTGTCTTCGGGTGGGTTTACTTTGCGAGCACAGCGCTGTGGTGTGAGAGGGCCATAGCCTATCCCTCACAACATAGTGCTGCCTCTTTGTGTTGACTTCTGAGGGATCGCCAGGATAGAACTAGGTACTAGAGACCTAGATTTATCAAGAGAGCATCCCCGTCATATAACGTAATCGTCATTATTCCACCTTCGGACAACGTTAGGCTACGAGCCGCATGCTCGCCCATTGTTGCCCTGCCTTGATACCCCAGCTAGACTTTATTAACTGAGCAGACACTGGTTAGAGATAAGCCCCCATTATTATATGTATGCAACATTATTATTCACTGCACTTTTGAGCCGAGGTTGTTGTTGAGTTGCACAACCCTAGTAGGCTGTTGCGTTGTGTCACGAAGCATTTCTTTAGTAGTCGAGCATTACTACCTTTGCGCAGTCTTTATTATTCGCCTGCCTATTATTACTATATGTCCTAGTATTTATTGTGACCCGTATTCTGCATTATAATCGTTCAAGATTCTTTACGAACATCTTCCCAGCATCAGACTTATTTCAGAAGTTTCCAGTTGATGTTGCAGGACTAGCATTGCACTTTCTTTAATACAGGAGTGCCAGTTATTTGAGTATCTACCGTAACGTTAATTAATCACGTTAACTATCTTTTCTTTGTGTAACCTAATCGAGTAATCTTTTACTGTTTGAGAATAGGCTGTTTCATCGAGCGTCAGCCTAGTGTGTGTGCACCAGTTACCGAGTCATAGGATACCTCGTTGTCCAGGCACGACTCAGGGCGGTAATGGTGTTTTGTTTTCCAGTGTTTAAGGCAGGGGTTGGATCTAGTGTTACGGTTGTTGCATTTTGCCATTATCTAGTCCAATGTTGAAGAGCCCTGTGTCTTTGAGAACCTGGATCGTAACAAATGGCGACCTAGCTCAGGATCTTGTGAACTAAGAGATAATTGCAGGATTGTTGTGGTCATTTGTTTTATTGAGGAATATAGTGGGCACGTTAATTTTTTTTGGCAAAGTAGTATAGCACTTGAGAGTCTTCAGACATTTTTGGCAAGTGAATAGTGCTACATAAGAGTTTGGGGTACTTCTTTTCTGAATATTGTGGTGAGAAATTTTTGAGCATCATGTCTTATACCGGATCAGAGGAGAATGGAGACACAGTACGTAATGTCGAAACTGAGGAACAGCAGCATGATGAAAGGGTTAATCGGCGAACTGTGAGGAGGATGCTAGGATATTTTTGCAATGGCCTGTTACTGCCGAGCGGTTGGAGGGTATGGATCGGTACGGTCTTCAATGCCTGGCCACAGCTATCGATCATGCGGTTACTAGCAGCATGACCAAGGATAACTTGATAACGTGTGTACTGGGCAGGGTGACTGGTGAGCGAGATGGGTTGAGTGCTCAGAGCCCTTCGGCCATGCTTCCCCTACACTCGACTCCCAGCCATCCCAGTAGTTTGCCGACCCCGGGTACGCTTCCGCAGTTGGGTGGTGACTGGCAGGGTGGGTTGCCCCTGGGGGGACCACCGGTAATTTCAAACATTGTAGCACCTTCACCTCCTCAAGGGTTAACTCCAGAATTATTGCTTCAGCTCGAATTAGCTAAGCTTCAGCAGCAACAAAGGGCATGTGAGCTCCAGCAGCAAATAGAATTAGCCAAGATAGAAGAGAGAAAAAATATCAGTCATGAGCACATAGAGCTAGCAAAAATTCAAGCTGAGTCGACTAGGTACTGTGCCGACATGGACGTAGAGAAGTCGCGAGTAGAGACAACGGGACAGCGACTTGGGGCTGGTAACTGTGTTCATGAGCAGTCTCTCTCGCACTTATTGAAACTGGTTCCGGTGTTTGATGAGAGTGGTGTAACAGATTTTTTCACACGCTTTGAGAAGAAGTGCCAGGAACACCAGTGGCCAGAGAATAAATGGGCAGCACTTGTATCCTCTAGATTAATAGGCAAGGGTCTTAAAGCCTACGATGCGTTGCCTATAGAGTCTTGTATTATCTATGAGGAACTCAAGGAGGCTGTCCTGAGAGCATACGAACTACAACCAGAGACGTACAGGTTGAAGTTCCGGGGTGTTACCAAGGGTCGGGAGAGCACCTTTTTGGAGCATGCCCGGGAGCTGTCCGATGCTTTTAGGAATTGGCTGAGGTCGGAGAAAGCTACTACGTTTGACAACATTAAACAGTTGGTGCTTTTAGAGCAGTTTTTCAAATGCACGGGCGGCGACCTGACATTAAACCTTAAAGAAAAGCAACCAAAAACTCTACAGGAGGCAGCTGAGATGGCTGACCTCCGGCTATCACTAATTCGTGGGTGCGGGTCTGCCCAGCGTAGTGAGGCAGGTAACAAGGGGCGTGACGCCCCACCCCCCCGAGTTAGTGATATACCTTATGCAAACAAGTACAAGAGCCATGATACCAAGACTGACCACAAGACTAGCACCGTCCCATTTAAGAAGGGGCCGGGCCCTTTCCAGTACCAAGGGAAGCCCAAAGGGGAGTTGGAGTCTTATCATTGTCATAAAAAGGGGCACTTTGCAAGAGTCTGTCCTAGCAAACCACCTACAGCAGCTGTGTCTTTGGCCTGCAACATTGGTGTGTCTCCGAAGTCATCTGAGTTTGCCCGGGGCAGTTCGTCAGAGGCTGAGGCACAGCCAATGCAGAAGCACCTGGGAGGCTCGAACCCTGCTCAGGATGTTTTTTGCGACCATAGAGGGCGGGGTTGCGTGATTTGGGCGGGGCGCAAGCATGGAGTAGAGGTCTTGCGTGATACAGGTGCTTCCCAGACTCTGATGAAAAACTTGACTGGCTACCCTATAAACACGGCTCGGGTGGTGGTGGTGCAGGGTATTAATGCAACTCGGTCATACCCGCTGGTGCGGTTGGAGTTGGAGGTGGATGGTGTGGCACTTGAATTGGATGTCGGGATTGTGAAGAAACTGCCAGTGGAGTGCGTTGACCTTCTTCTCGGCAACGACTTTGCAATGCCCGCTTCTGAGGTTCTACCCTTAGTCGTTGCCGAGAGGCCGGCCGACGTGAGTAGGGAAGAGCAAGAGTGGGTCGAGCGGTGCCAGACACAACCCATGGCGTGTGTTGTCACCCGAGCTCGGGCAGCTAAAGTGTCACAGCCTAGTCCTCCATCTTCAGACCAGCGGAGGAACGATCAACAGGAGGAGGCTAAAGCTGGAGTTGGTTTTAAGAGTTTTGACTCGGCGGCTCTCCTGGGTGATTCAGTATTAGCACCATTACTTAATTCTGGAGTAGCCCCTGGGCCTGTCATCGAGAGTGACGAGGCTGGGCATGACGAGTCTCCACGACAGCAACGTTATGTACATCGAGAGAGACAGAGGGAGCAGCCCAGTATCGGGGAAGGTCATGCATTGCTCCGGGAGCAGTTAGATCGCTTGGCACCCTCAGATATACGTCGGTTGCAACTAGAGGACCCTGAGCTCCAAACGTGTGCTAATGGAGCTGTAGAGCTCGACGAGGACGGCGATGCACAGCCAGGAGTTTTTTTTTATTTAGAAGGCATCCTCTATAGGCGTTTTCAAGACCCTAAACGTAGTTGGCAAGAGGGGTCCGGAGTAGTGGACCAGTTGGTGGTGCCACGGTAGTGCAGGGATAGCCTACTGAGGTTGGCGCATGACATACCACTGGCAGAACATCTAGGGGTGAGAAAAACGGTGGCGGCTTTAGAAAAATTGTTTTGGTGGCCGGGGTTGAAGGGGCAGGTGGTAACCTGGATAGCAAGGTGTCATACGTGCCAGAGGGTTGGAAAACCTAACCAAACAATTCCGAGAGCCCCGTTGCACCCCATTCCTGTCAGTGGACCGCCCTTCAGTAAGGTCATCATGGATATGGTTGGACCCCTACCCCCTACTAGTGCCGGTAATAAATTTCTATTAACTATCATGGATGTGGCCACTCGTTATCCTGATGCATATCCAATGAGAAATGGCACGGCGAAAACTGTTGTCCGGAACCTGCTCTTGTATTGCTCGCGGTATGGTTACCCGCAAGAGGTTTTTGTTCGCGGCAAGAGAAGTACCTGGAGAGAGTCTCGGTTTGAGCGGGCTAAAGAGGTGTGCGGGTTTGTGGTGGATGGCAGTACTTACCGTTGCAACGTGATGCCATATGGTCTGAAAAATGCACCGGCCACTTTCCAGAGCTTAATGAACGACATCGTAGCAGACATCCCAAACTGTACTGTCTACCTTGATGACGTGATCATTTATGACAACGATTTCCAAAGTCACTGTGAGCACATAGAAGCCTTATTTAGTCAACTTAGTAAAGCAGGCTTGGTGGTTAATCTGGGCAAGTGTGACTTTGTGCAAGCCACGGTGCAGTATCTGGGGTTTGTGGTTGGGTTAGGGCAGGTGAGCCTGCCCCAACAGAAGATACAGGCTATCGACTTGTTCCCCAGGCCGACCACCAAGCGGCAGATCATGAGATTTTTGGGCATGATTGGGTATTACCGCCGCTTTATAAGAGGTTATTCTACTGTGTTAGCTCCTTTGACAGATCTACTAGCCAAAGATAAAAAGTTCCGCTGGGCACCTGAGTGTGAGCAGGCGTTTCGAGTAGTTAAACACCTTTTATGCACTCACCCTATCCTCAGGGCCCCGGACTTTGAACGACCATTTCAGTTGGCGACTGATGCCAGCGGAGTAGGGGCTGGTGCCGTACTTTTGCAGACAGACGAGGAAGGTCTTGAGCATCCAGTCAGTTTCTTTTCAAAGAAATTTAATTCAGCACAGAAAAAACTATTCGGTTGTTGAAAAGGAACTGCTGGCAATCGTGTTAGCGCTCAGACACTTTGAGGTCTATGTTCCTGCCTATGGGCCAGTCGTGGTAGTGTATACCGACCACCACCCGCTTAAATTCCTCAATCAATTCCACAACCGGAATATGAGGCTGACCAGATGGTCGCTCATGTTGCAAGACTACAACTTAGACATTCGCCATATTGCCGGTTGTGAGAATGTGATTGCGGACTGTTTGTCGCGGGTGGAGGATCCGGGGTAGGCTACCACAGTATGTTGGTATAGCCTCCTGTCTCGGCTCGCGGTGTATTTTTGCGCTGGTGCTTGTTGGCTCGCGTGTGTAGCATCAGCGTAGGGTCGCAGGGCAGGAGTTGTTGGCTTTGATTAGAAGAAAACAAATTAGGCTACATCTATAGTAGCCGCCAAAAACAACATTAAAATAAAATATGAAAAATTAAATAAAAACTCTTTCTTTTTAATAATTAATTTTAAGATAATATTGTAGCTGAGTACTGAGTGCAGATGATTTTCCCTCAGTAGGCTGTGCTTCTTAAAGCTCGCTCTGGGAGCACAATGTTATGAATTAATGTATTATGTTTGGGAAGGGTGATAAGATTTGTTTTTATATATATAAATGTTGTTGTATTTTTTTTTTAGGAGACTGAGCTTGCATTCCATGAGTGGCAGAGTGGTTAGGAGTGGCAGATTCTAGCGACATTCTGTCTGTTCAGATATGGGCCCATGGTTGAGTGTCCCATATCTTGGGGGGGATGTGACGCCTCCCGGCGTTAACAGAATGGTTGTGTGGGGCATTGTAGCTCGCTAGCGCTCGCCAGGATGGGGGGATGGGCTACAGTTGTCCTAGAATGATCTGCTTTATTTTATTAGTGTCGTGTTGCCACAGACAGTCTAGAAATGGTCTTTGTTTTGGTCTGTGACCGCGCCTTATATTTTATATTCGCTATAATATAAATGTTGCTTGTGTGGGAGGCGAGCGAGAGAGGGTGAGGGGGTACACCTGGCAGCGGGGTGAGCTATCACGCGGCTCGCTTGGGCGCTGACGGCGTTGGCGGCCGGGTGGTCAACTAGTCCCTGCCCATCGTGGCCTCGGGTTTTTTACCAGCTCAGAGCTTGCCTGACACGCGTATCGTCTACATCCTTTGCAATTCTGTCCCCCATACTCGCCACTTTGCATACTATTTCTCTCTCTCGACTTCTCCTTTCTCATTCTCTAATCTTTATTAAACTCAACATCCCTTCTGGTTTCAGCATAGACGTTCATCGTCGGCCAGTCGTATTGTACGCGAAGCTCTCAGATATTTCCATGTATTAGATTAAGGAGGTATTATGCTTTATTGAGGGGTTGGAGAGACGGACTTTTCCGTATGTCCTCTCTCGGGAAGGTTGTAGACCGGTATATGTCTCCCTGGCAAGGTGTTGAGTGATTCTGCTTGGTTATTTAAAGCTAGACTAGGGGTAAGGTTACTGTGTCGTTGTCTCCGATGTGTGCAGTATTAGCTAAGCCCTGCACGACATCGACAGGTACTGTGGGAGCCTAAGTTGTCTTCGGGTGGGTTTACTTTGCGAGCACAGCGCTGTGGTGTGAGAGGGCCATAGCCTATCCCTCACAACATAGTGCTGCCTCTTTGTGTTGACTTCTGAGGGATCGCCAGGATAGAACTAGGTACTAGAGACCTAGATTTATCAAGAGAGCATCCCCGTCATATAACGTAATCGTCATTATTCCACCTTCGGACAACGTTAGGCTACGAGCCGCATGCTCGCCCATTGTTGCCCTGCCTTGATACCCCAGCTAGACTTTATTAACTGAGCAGACACTGGTTAGAGATAAGCCCCCATTATTATATGTATGCAACATTATTATTCACTGCACTTTTGAGCCGAGGTTGTTGTTGAGTTGCACAACCCTAGTAGGCTGTTGTGTTGTGTCACGAAGCATTTCTTTAGCTGTCGAGCATTACTACCTTTGCGCAGTCTTTATTATTCGCCTGCCTATTATTACTATATGTCCTAGTATTTATTGTGACCCGTATTCTGCATTATAATTGTTCAAGATTCTTTACGAACATCTTCCCAGCATCAGACTTATTTCAGAAGTTTCCAGTTGATGTTGCAGGACTAGCATTGCACTTTCTTTAATACAGGAGTGCCAGTTATTTGAGTATCTACCGTAACGTTAATTAATCACGTTAACTATCTTTTCTTTGTGTAACCTAATCGAGTAATCTTTTACTGTTTGAGAATAGGCTGTTTCATCGAGCGTCAGCCTAGTGTGTGTGCACCAGTTACCGAGTCATAGGATACCTCGTTGTCCAGGCACGACTCAGGGCGGTAATGGTGTTTTGTTTTCCAGTGTTTAAGGCAGGGGTTGGATCTAGTGTTACCGTTGTTGCATTTTGCCATTATCTAGTCCAATGTTGAAGAGCCCTGTGTCTTTGAGAACCTGGATCGTAACACACCGCTCTCACTCTTGGTCTGCGTCTCTCCACGAAAGTCCATGCTTCGCTTCCGTAAGTTAGTGTCGGGATTACCACACTGTCATGCAAGGACTTCTTCATTTCCTAACTGACCACTCTATTTCTTGTTACTGCTTTCTACATTGCTACAACCAGCTTTCCCTGTTGCACCCTCTCCCGCACTTCTTCATCCACAATCCCATCTTTACTCAACACACTGCCCAGATACTTAAAAGAGCTGACGATCTCCATAGCCTGACCGTTCAACTTCACCTCACAGTTGTGACTTCACCCCTTTCGAAGACCATAACCTTGCTTTTCCCCGCATTTACCTTCAAATTCCGTTTTTCTCACACTGTTCCAAACTCATTTACCAGACCCTGCAACTCCCAATCATTATCGCTCATCAGAACTGTGTCATCTGCAAACAGCAGTATAGGCAGCTTCCACTCATTTCCCTCCCTTTTCAGCAATACACTAATATCCACTGCTCTTCCAAGTATTTCTTTCATGACTCCATCTATATATACAGTAAACAACCACGGGGACATCACACACCCCTGTTTCAACCCAACACTCAGGTCAAAGAACTCGCTCTGCTCATTCTCCACACATACTGCCACCTTTGCACCCTCATACATGCTCTTCACTGCTTTCAGCAACTTGCCAACTACTCTGTATATTCTAAGTACTTTTCACATGCCTTCTCTATCCACTCTGTCATAGGCCTTCTCCAAGTCCATAAAGGCAACATACACCTTTTGTTGCTTCTCCAGATATTTCTCCACAACATAATTCAGGGTAAAAATCTGATCTTAACATCCTTTTCCCTTCCTAAAACCTCCCTGCTCGTCGCCTGTGGTAAACTATCAATGGAAGTTAAATATTACTAAGCTATAATGAATCAAATAAAATCAATCTAAATGAAAACTACTCTATATCTAAATTGAATTCAATCTGAAACAAGCTAATTGATATCCAAAGGTCTCACATAACAAATGTATATATAGGGTAAGGTTATAAGGGTTAATATTAGCCAGGAATTAACTCACCAATAGTTTCACGTGGCAATGAGGCAAGGGAGAACGTTTTACCCAATATGGCGGTGGACAATGGGGAACGAGACTTCGGTCCCGAGCCTCGAGTCAAGTTAAAGAAAGAATAAATGATTACATGGGAATGGACATGATTATTATGCTTATCTATCAGTCAGTCATGGTGTCGATGAGAGCGTCGTGATGGTGTAGCTGAGTGTATTGCTGAATGTGTATTGTGATTAGAGGCACAAAAGCACGATCAACTGAGGGCGGAAATTTAGATGTTAACTGGTTGGTGTTCGTGAAGGCTCTGGTGTTCCTCGAAGACACACCTTGCTGCCTTGGCAAAACGCCGGGAGCCCAAATTATCGTACCGCATCTAGGTTGCTCTATACGATAAATTATATTAATATATACGATAAATTCATATATACTACATAAGACCATGGCAAAATTGCTTAATAGCATATTAGGCCTTTTACAACTTAACTTATTTACAATCTTATAATATACGATCTACTCGTCCTACGTCGTGGTGTAGGAGCGATCGTGACGTCACAGAGACATACGAGATCACAAAAGAGTCATATTCTATCGTATTTATACGATACACTCCCCCCACAAAAAAAGACCTGAACCCCACCTTAAACCTAAAGTTGCCCAGAGCTATCTTCTGACGCCACAAGTCGACGGCGCCAGCAGCAGCGCGTCTGGGACGCGTTCCAGTCCGAGAATGATCACCATCAGTAAGAGGTGAGTCGTTCCTTTGAAAATCCTCGGACCCAGCAATAACAGGTGGAGCATCAGATCGCAATGCGGAATCGAGCTCCAAAGCGTACAAACGTGCGATAGGACGAACAGTAGTTCCAGTGGCTGTCTTCAATAGCGCCACCTGCTCTACAGAGTCTGCCCCCTTGTATACCTCCAATACGCGGCCTAATTTCCAGTATAAACGAGGACTATCTTCTTTAATTAAAACAATTTTACCAACTGTAGGTGCCGTTGGTCTACCAGAGGGAGTAATTCTCCTTTCCCTCAATGCTAGCAGATATTCACTAATCCACCGTTTCCTAAAATCCTCGATTATCCTGGATATATACTGGTATCTCTTAGACACCGCTACCTCAGAGTACAACGAGGGATCCTCTAACTCTACTATGGACTGAAAATCAGATGGAAACGCAGTCAATGGTTTTCCATATAGCAAGTGAGCTGGCGTTAATGGTAGTGGTTCTTGCAGGTCGGTGTACACATATGTAAGCGGGCGATCATTCACGACTGCCTCTATCTCTGTGAGGACTGTCATCAACTCACTCTTCTTTAACACCTTAAGAGCGGCCTATGCGGTTTATTTATATGTACCGCCCAGCGGGGTGTTTTTAGCCAAAATAGGGCTGTTTACGTGATCATTTTCATGCCTAAATAAGACCCAGAACGTAAAACAAGTATCTATCCCTGAAAGGGCATAAACAGAGCTTTCGAATGACACCATAACAATCCTTTTATGATGGCTAGTTTTCTTGCAATAACCGTGCAACGCGAGTGCAAAAAGCATGTAATTAGGCACTTTCCCCATACAATCCTTATATAGCGAGTGAGAGAGGTAGGAGGGAGGTGAGATTCGTGTCAGTAGGTTCGCCGCGGTGGTCTGGAGCAGTCATACGCTCGCTACTCTCCTGCCACCACTTGTCTCTCTCTCTCAGTAACATTACGTGCTGAAATTGCCACTCGACCTATGTCGACCACCGCCACATAGTCCAGCTTTATTTAACTCGACTTATGTTGCTCGCCGCTAATTAAGGGTTAATAGAGCACGTCCTACAACCGCTCTTAGTCCTGACTTTACTATGCTGACACATCGTTCCCACATTCCACCAAGCCAAGGTGCCTTAACTGGAATGAACCTCCATTCGCACTTCTTCTCTCCCAAAAAAGTGATGATAGTAGGATCACTACTCATATCCTTTAGATATTTTGATGCTTGGACATAAGTGGGAGCATTGTCGCTAAGAATGAGTTGAGGGAATGAACGACGGGCACAAAACCGTCTGAACGCCAGCATAAATTCTTCGCTAGACATATTATCACATAGTTCTAGGTGTACCGCTCGAGATGTTGCACAGGTAAACAATAATATATAAACCTTCTCACTCTCCCTCGTCTTCAATGCCCCTGTGTAATCTAAGCCTACCGCTTGGAAAGGTTCTACGTGCTTTACACGGCATTCAGGTAGAGGTGGAGCTGGTCCAGTTGCATATGGTTTACCTTTTAGTCTCTGGCATATTACACACTTTCTTACTACGCGTCGAGCTACTTGTCGAACTCTGGGTATCCACCATGTGAGACGTAAATTTGATATAATATGACATACCCCGTAGTGTTTTACATCCCTATGTGCACGTATGATCAATAGATCAGTAACGTGATGTCTTGTTGGCATAAGTATAGGGCGGTTTGTGCCGTCTGGTACACCCGACCACTTCAGGCGACCCGCACACCTGATGAGGCCATTGTCTAGGTTCAACCTTAGTTGATGCACTATATTAGGCATTAATGTCTTATTCGAGCTTTTCAAGGATTCTAATTCATTGGAAAAGGTTTCTACTTGAACCCATTTGATCAAAGTTACTTCAGCTGCTTTAAATTCACGAGCATCAATGTTGTGACCCCTGTTGCAGAGTTGGCCCGTTACTTTAAGCTTGAGATTGGATACATATCGCAATACCCAAGCTACAACTCTGACTAGTTTATTATAGTCACCGAATCTTGCCCACTCTATGATAGGACCCGGTGGCTCTTTTGGTTGGGCTGTAACTGCCACTGTTTCCAGTGGCAGAAGTCCCTCACCAACAGCATGCCATATCGTCCATTCACTTTCATGGAGCAGCCACTTTGGACCATGCCACCACAATACGGACTTCATTAGCTGGCTAGCCGTTATAC
The DNA here is from genome assembly GCA_032716605.1 of Paralithodes platypus. Taxonomy (NCBI): domain Eukaryota; kingdom Metazoa; phylum Arthropoda; class Malacostraca; order Decapoda; family Lithodidae; genus Paralithodes; species Paralithodes platypus. Next base: position 776,707 of record CM064537.1, on the reverse strand, counting down.
CCCTAGTTATGAGATCACTAGGGTTTTCTTTTGTATTTACATAATGATTAGCAACGTCTGGCAAAAGGGCTCTAATCTCATCTACCCTATTCCGCACATAAACTGGCAGACTTCTTGCTATGTATCCAGTTGAGTGCGACCTGACTATCGCACCATACGTGAACTATTTCAATATTTAATTCGCTCTCGTATGCTGCGCGTACATGTTGCACCAGACGTGCTAATAGCAGCATGGCAGTCAATTCCATTTTAGGGATAGTTACCTTTTTAACCGGGGCTACCTTGTCCCGGGCTGTAACTAAATGTACCCCAAATGAAGTAACAACATATATGGCTACCCCGTATGCCGTGGCGCTAGCATCGCAAAACGTGTGTAACGTAACGTCACTGAACGCCGCCACTTTACGAGGTATAGGTTTAGTACATAGGATGGCATATTCATTCAACAACAATGTCCCTTGGTCATTCAGGTTCTCGGGCAAACTGTCATCCCATCCTATTTTACGTCTCCAAACTTCCTGCATTAGAATCCTAGCTCTGTTGGTAACAGGTAATGCTAGACCCAAAGGATCAAAAAATTGCGCAACTTTGCTCAACAGACTTCTTTTTGTGTGCGCTCCTGTCTGCTGAGCAAAAGACCTTGTTTGAAAAGTTAGTATGTCATGTTTAGGTTGCCAGATCATCCCCAAATTTCTGGACTTTTCCTGGTTAAGAGATGCCGTACCGTCCACCTGTATTAAACTCTGAAGATCTTCACTATTAGTAACCCACTCACGGAGAAATAGATGTGCATCCGCAAACAATCTGCGTGCTTGCCAGTATGCATATAACAAATCATCTTGACTATCGCTAGTACCCTGCAAATTGTCAATGTATAATCCGCGAGATAGTTTACTTGTGTCCTCATGAGTGTCAGCTAGATGTTTTCTGATTGTGGTATTTAACAAAAACTGCGAGCAAGTGGCCCCAAAGAGTACAACCCGAAAACGGTATATTATGATTGGACTTTCAGAGTCGCTAATGTCGCCGAACCAAAGAAAGCGGGTAACATCTCTATCCTCCTCCTTTAGCTTGACCATCAAGAATGCTTTCTCGATGTCACTGGTATAGGTGTACTTCCCCAGCCTAAACCGCAATAGATGTTGGGACAGGTCCGACACCATGGACGGACCTGTCAACAGGCAGTCATTTAGACTGGGTTGTTGACCTTGGTGGGCAGAGCAGTCATACACCACCCGTATTGGTGTGGTGACGCTGTCTTTCCTTACCCCATGATGGGCCAGATAGTGAACCCTGCCCTTCTTAAACGGTTCCTTGACATCAACTCTCTCAATAAAACCCCTATCCTCATAACTCCGAAATACATCGTCATACTCCTGGCGCGTGCTCGGTTCGTTAGACAATTTCCGCTGCAGTGCGCGCAAGCGACCTAATGCCAAACCATAGTTGGTAGGCAGGCTTATCTCACTGTTTTCCAGGGTAAACTAACTTTATATTGCTTGTCTGAGGCACAGTAGCACACAGACTCGTCAAACCTTTGTAGCGCAACTTCCGAGTCATAATCAGTCTCCATAGGATTAATGCCTATGTGATCCAATCTCCACAGTCGTTCCAGGTCGAACTCGGCAGCCATCTTAGGGTCACTAGGTTGGGAAACCTCCCTTCCCAACTCCTCTGCCGCGGTTACATTGACTCTATATATCGAGACCGTGTCGACCAGTACCTTTGACTGTGTAGTATGCACCTTTCCGCTCATGCAATATCCAAATTTAGTGGGGATTAAAATTACACCACACATCTTTTTAAATCCAGGGTATACTACTTCATACACACCAAGTAGAACATGCACCTCACTCTGATTTCCCATGGGATCTGACAAGTTAACCCCTTTGCTACGTAATGCGTGTTCCACCTTCTTCACACCTACAGATACATATTCTGGTAGGGTGTCTACTACGATACAATTCATAAAGTACCGGTTTTTACGGTAGAAATATGAAATCTCCGCTATCTCGTAGTCTTGCTTATCAGAAACCCCTGTGAAGCCATGTAATCGAAGAGTCTCAGCCCCTACGATTCGGTGCTTCAGTCCCACTAGTACGGACCTCTTTATAAAGGAACGTTGAGACCCTTGATCTAGAAGTACCCGACAATCTTTGTTACTGTCATTACCTTCCATGGGAATCTGTATTGTGGGCAATATAGTGGTGTCTTGCATGCTACCTAGTGTCACAGTTGTAGTACCCTCTGTTCTGACTCCTTTGACTTTATCTGCAGTAGGACACAACTTATCAAAGTGATGTCCTTTGCAGTGCCGACAGGGCCTTAAGTATGTAGCAGTACATTGTCCCTGCTTACCATGTTCCCCACTTAGACAACCTACACATAGCTTCGATCTTTTCGCCTGTGCTAGTTTTGTCTCATTTGTTGGGTATTTTATGCAGAAACTCCATTTATGTTTGTTGTTACATAGCTTACATAGAATCTGAGCAGGTTTCTTATACGCACCCTCTTTCTTTTCTTTAGTCCCCACTGTCATGCTTATTGTTCCCCTCTTCTCCACATTCTCACTCCCTCCCGACACATACATTCTCCCCTTGTTCAACTGTAGATTATTGATCTCCTTACTGAACTGAGTTTTGAATTCCCCCAGCTCAAATGATCTTACCTTATCAAGTATTGCCATAGGAAGCTTCTGACGCAAGATAATGACTATCATTTCCTGCGTGGTAAGCCCTAGGGTGTCTAGCAATCGAGTATGGCACTCCATATTTGCCCTGAAGTTTGTCAACTCATCAACCTTATACTGTGGTTCTGTGAGCCCCAACAAGGCAACGACATGGGCCATCTTCAACTGTCTCTATCCCCGTATGTGGACTCTAATAAGTGTACCGCTTCAAGATAACTACCACCCACTACTGCAAAACCCTCTATTAAATGTAAGGCCTCTCCTTCCATTTGTCCCTTCAGATAGTGAAACTTGCGGACATTATCCAAAGAGGATTCATGAACCGTAGATCGAAATACGTCCCAAAAAGCTAACCACTCAGTTAACTTGCCCCCAAATGTAGGAAGATTGAGCTTTGGGAGGTGTACAGTATTTTTTGGATCAGCCCTTCTATGGGCCTCATTATCGCCTCCCTTCTTACTCGCGACAGCACGCTGTAATAGGTACTTCGCTCTAAAGACAGGTTCGTCATAGAGGGTGCGATTATCACACTCTGTAACTATCTCTTCCTCCTCTATCATGTCAGCCACAATCACCTCACTCAGAGCCGTAATACGACCGGGGGTAGCTTGGACGTTTTCTAATCTAGCCTCCAATTCCTCTAGTTCGGCAGTAGTGATGAAAGTGTTGACGTCCACAATTAGCCTATTTAAAACTCCCCGAAGTCCCGCCTTTTGATTTTTAGGGGCTTTGATCAGCACCCCACTAGACGGTGTCTCTTCATCGTTTTTATTCATTTTGCAAGTAAGCCTATAGGCTATGTATCTAAATGTTACGTTACAAAGACAACGGCAAATTAATAGTCTAGTTAAGAGACGCCAACCGGCGGACTTCTTTGTTATGGAGAAAAAATAGTACACTAAATAGCAATACCTACTAATGGATCATATTGAACAAGAAAAAATGTTAGGTCAGGTCATATGTCACAGGAAGTCTGAAACGGAAAAGAAAATTATTGGGGAAAGATGATGGGTGGGATGCAGGACTTAGGCAGGCGCAATGATACAACCCCGGCGTCCCTCTCTAGCCAACGCTTCGTTAGCCCTACAATCTTGTCATACAGGACTTGATTGGTGTCTAAATCGAGGTGGACACCATCCTGGTCGAGGTCCCGGATGCTGAGAGTGAGAGAAACAAAGCGGTGCCTCGTTTCTACTAACCGACACCTCAGGGCGCGGTTAACAGATTTTTTTATGGCTTAATAGTCCGCCGCTGAGAACCCTCGGACTCTCGTCCGACTCTCAATTGCCACGATCTTACAGCACCCTCCGGACTCACGCTCCAGATCCAGCGCCACCTCTTTGACAGCGTCAGCTAACTCGCGGGGTACAGTACCGGGGCGTATATCATTGCCGCCTATAAACAAAAAGATCATATGCGGCCTAAACCAAACCACCTGCCCCCACTGGGGGGAGGCTCTCGGGGTGTCAACGGTTGCTCCCGGTACCCTGAAGTAGGTCAGCCTGAAGGTCCTTTCCCCCTCCAACGCCCGATACGACTCAGTTCCTCCGTCAGCTGCCCTTAGCCTAGTTGCATATGAATGCCCTACTATGGCTTTTCGCTGAGGTACCGGCGCCTGAGGTACAGGAAGATAGCCAAGCCCCACCCCTCCGGGGTCCTTGCTCCTGCATCCCTGGGCTAATCCCTTGCTCATTGCCTAAGAAAAATCCCCTATTGGTAGCTAATTCCCGGGTCGGGGCACCAATGTGGTAAACTAACAATGGAAGTTAAATAATACTAGGCTATAATGAATCAAATAAAATCAATCTAAATGAAAACTACTCTATATCTAAATTTAATTCAATCTGAAACAAGCTAATTTATATCCAAAGGTCTCACATAATAAATGTATATATAGGGTAAGGTTATAAGGGTTAATATTAGCCAGGAATTAACTCACCAATAGTTCCATGTGGCAATGAGGCAAGGGAGAACGTTTTACCCAATATGGCGGTGGACAATGGGGAACGAGACTTCGGTCCCGAGACTCGAGTCAAGTTAAAGAAAGAATAAATGATTACATGGGAATGGACATGATTATTATGCTTATCTATCAGTCAGTCATGGTGTCGATGAGAGCGTCGTGATGGTGTAGCTGAGTGTATTGCTGTATGTGTATTGTGATTAGAGGCACAAAAGCACGATCAACTGAGGGCGGAAATTTAGATGTTAACTGGTTGGTGATTGTGAAGGCTCTGGTGTTCCTCAAAGAACACCAGACATCTTGGAAGTTATTCGAAACCACTTACCTAAAAGCAGTGCAAGACTGCATACCATCGAAAATACGGCGTCCAGGCCATAATAATAAGCCCAAATGGTGGAATAAAGATATTTCAAACTGCCTGCTTGCTAAAAAATTTGCTAATGATAGATTAAAATCCACACAAAATGACGAAGAACGGGTGAAATTTGTAGAGCTACGACGCAAAGCCAAAAAGTTAATTAAGCAAAGTAAAAAGACCCTAGAGTTACATATTGCGAATCAAAGTAAAACAAACCCGAAAGAATCCTATTGTTATATCAGAAAGAAAAAAGTAGTTACTTCAACTGTTGGACCGTTAGTCGATGAAAATGGAGAATACACCAAAGACGAAGTATAAATGAGTAATGCCCTCAATACCTTCTTTGCATCAGTTTTTACAACAGAAGACCTCAGTGATATCCCTACACCATCGCCGATTCAGATTGATAATTCAGATGTTCTAAGCAATATCACCGTTACAGAGAGAGAAGTATTGAATTGTTTAGATAAACTCAAGGTAAATAAAACGCCAGGACCTGATACAATCTCGCCTAGAGTTCTAAAGGAAGCTAAGGATGAGCTCTCCAAACCACTGACATTACTATTCAATAAATCCTTGCAGTCTGGAACTATGCCTGATCAGTGGAAGATAGCCAACGTAACACCGATATTCAAAAAAGGCAGCAAATCCCTTCCCAGTAACTATCGTCCAATTAGCTTAACCTCAGTTGTATGTAAAATGCTAGAAACGGTCATAAGAGACAGACTCGTAAATCACTTAGAGGAAAATAACATACTTAAAGATACTCAACACGGCTTTCGTAAAAAACGTTCCTGTTTAACAAACCTCTTAGACTTCTTCCACGATATCCTCAACCTCTACGATGAGAGTAAAGCTGTAGATATTATATACCTTGATTTTCAAGAGGCCTTTGACAAAGTTCCCCACAAACGTTTACTGCTAAAACTAAAAGCGCATGGAATACAAGACGGTGTGTTGAAATGGATAGAAAATTGGTTCAGCGACAGAAAGCAAAGAGTAGTCATAAACGGTAAGGCATCTAAATGGACCAATGTAAGTAGCGGGGTACCCCAGGGATCGGTACTAGGACCAATTCTCTTTCTAATTTACATCAACGACATAGATGAGGGTCTCACCTGTACAATCTCAAAATTTGCTGACGATACAAAAATTGCAAATAGCGTACTCTCAAAAGATAAAGTTGACGATATGCAATACAATCTAGATAAATTGTCACATTGGGCCCAAATTTGGCAAATGAGTTTCAATGCGGATAAATGTAAAGTACTACATATCGGATACCTAAATGAGAAAGCAAACTATTCGATGAATGGCACTCAGCTTAAGAATGTAAACAGAGAAACCGATCTGGGAGTAACAATATCGAGTAACCTAAAACCGAGTCAACAATGTTCAGAAGTTGTTAAGAAGGCAAACAAAAAATTGGCTTTATAGGCAGATCATTTGAGCATAAATTCAAAGACGTAATCCTAACCCTTTACAATTCCTTAGTCCGCCCTCTTCTGGAATACTGCGTTCAATGCTGGTGCCCTTATTACCAAAAAGACATAAACAAGCTAGAACGAGTTCAACATAGAGTTACCAAAATGATACCTAGCCTAAAGAACAAACCATACGAAGAGCGTCTTAGAGAATTAAATCTATTTCCTTTAACCCAGCGCTGATTAAGAGGTGACTTAATTCAAGTGTTCAAAATCATCAAAGGCATCGACAATATGAACTGTAGTAAGTACTTCACTATCGACCAATCTAATTACACGCGGGAAACGGTTGCAAAATTATTGGTAAATCTTTTAAATCACACGAATCTAAGAATTTCTTCTTCAATCGAGTTGTCAACTTGTGGAATGGGCTTCCCCGAGACGTTATAGACTGCAGCACCGTTGATTAATTTAAATTCCGCCTAGACAAATATCTCGCATCAAACCCGCGACTGACTGCGTTTGTAAATGAATAACTTTATTTTATCCTCCCCTCAGTTACTAACCCATATGTCCCCTACTAACTTCCTAGTCCTGCCACGTTAGTGGCAGGGCAGTAGTTCCCTTTCCAATGTTCCCTTACCCACTCTAAACCACTGTTTGGACACTTGATCCTCAGTGTTTTGGAGGACAAGCAGCCTAGAAGGGTCACTAGATCTGTTGTTGCTTGATTTCCTTTGTACTTACTCCTTTGAAGACACACCTTGCTGCCTTGGCAAAACGCCAGGAGCCCAAATTATCGTACCGCATCTAGGTTGCTCTATACGATAAATTATATTAATATATACGATAAATTCATATATAATACATAAGACCATGGCAATATTGCTTAATAGCATATTAGGCCTTTTACAACTTAACTTATTTACAATCTTATAATATACGATCTACTCGTCCTACGTCGTGCTGTAGGAGCGATCGTGACGTCACAGAGACATACGAGATCACTAAAGAGTCATATTCTATCGTATTTATACGATATCGCCTATCCATTTCTCCGTTCTCACTCTCACTCACTCAATCGCTACCCTACTGTACACCTTCCCTACTACGCTTAAAAGACATATTCCTCGGTGGTTACCACACACTCCTCTTTCCCCTTTGCCCTTATATAGAGGGACTATTATGCCAGTCATCGGGTGCAGTCCCCTTCTCCCATACTAGTTTGCACATTTTCCATACCCATTCGATCACTATCTCACCACCATCCCTCAACATTTCCCCACATACTCCATCTGTTCCTGGTGCTTTCCCCACCTTCACTCTTTTCATAGCTTCCCACACTTCTGACCTCCTGATCCCCACCTCCTCCTCCACTACTTCTCCTCTTCTCCCTCCCATACCATATCTAACTATGTTTGCTGGCTCTTCTTCCTTACATTTAGCAACTCAATGAAGTACTCCCTCCATCTTTCTACTCTCTCTTGCTTCTCGGCTAGCATTCTCCCATTCTTATCTTTCACACCCTTACTGTTTCCTTTTGCTACCTTCCCTAACTTTTTTTACTTCTTTCCAGAACAGTTTCTTACACTCCCTCCATTTTTCACTCAGATTCCTTCCAAATTCCTCATCTACTCTTCTCTTACTTTCCTTCACTACTCTCTTCACCACTCTCTTTCTCTCCACGTACCTCGCTCATTTCTGCCTCTCCAAATCTTCATTCCCTCTACTACCCAACCACTCTCTATATGCTTTCTTTTTGTCTTCCACAGCTATTTTTACATCTTCTGTCCACCATGCTGTACCTTTCACTCCCCTCCCTCTTCTTCTCACTCCACACACCTCCTCACATGCTGCACAGATCTCTTCCTTAAACACCTTGCTTATCGCCTCCACTTCCTCCTTATCTTCCAGGTCGAACCCACCTAGTCATCTTTCTACTGCTCTCCTGTACTCTTCCCTGATTTCCTCCTCCTGTAGCCTCTCCACCCTCCTCACCATTCCACCTTCCTCTCGCCTCCCTCCAGCTCTCCTCATCCACTTCTTTTGTATCCTAACCTTAGCTACTACTACATAATGATCAGACAGACCCGCTCCAATACCCCTATACACCCTAGCATCCAGCACAGATTTCTTCATCCGTTCATTCACACAAATATAATCAATCAGTGACTTTCGTTCCACCACTGTCTTATCCTTATCCTTCATACTTCGCACCACTTTCCATGTGTACCTGTGTATCATTCTGTGTCGGAAGAAGGTGTTGGCTATCCACAAACTCCTCCCCACACATACGTCCACAAGTGCACTACCATTCCCATTCACCTCTGACGGTACCCCCACCCTCCCCACCACTCCATCACCTTTCTTATCACCCACCTTACCATTCATATCCCCAATCAGAAATATTCTTTTGTTCATGTCAAACTTATCCAGGCACGCCTCCACATTCATCCAGAACTCCTCTTTCTCTCTTACAAGTTTATCCTCTGTCGGAGCATACACACACGCAATCACCCACGTTTGTATTCCTACTTTCATTCTCACCTACACAATCCTTGAACCCACAGACCCATATTCTCTTACACACTCCTTCCATTTGTTACTTACAAACAAACATGCACCTTCTCTCGCTGCTCCCTCACTCACTCCAGCACACACACCCATTCCACACTCCCACTCTCTCACATCTGTAGCCTTCCATTTGGTCTCCGTCATTCCACATACATCCAGCCTGGCATTCACTAACCATGCCAGTATCTCTCTCTCTTTTGTACCATCATTTATGCCACTCACGTTCCATGTACCTCATAATTGCTGCATATTTCAATTTTTTTAATTGCGGTTAGGAGGAGGCGGTTAGGCGGTGGAAGGAGGAAACTGAAGGTGAACGTCAATAAAAGTAAAGTAATGGTGTGTAATAGGGAAGATCATAGGTTGAATCTAGATGTGAGGCTGGATGGGGAATATTGAAACAAGTAGACTGTTTTAAATATCTACGAGGAACGATAAGCAGGAGTGGAGGTATGGAAATGGAGGTAAAACAGAGATGTGAAGGAAGGAAGGTTTTCGGAGCAATGGGAAGTATGTGGAAGACGAGAAATCTCGGAATGCAAGTAAAAAGTGCACTGTATCAAGGAATTGTTGTGCCAACAGTGATGTATGGGGCTGAGACATGGGCTCTGAAGAAAAAGGAGAAAAGAAAGCTGGATGTGATGGAGATGAGCTGCTTGAGGAGTATGTGTGGAGTTACTCGTGGAGACGAGACGGATTGAGGAATGAAGAGATACGTAGGAGAGTGGGGCAGCAGGAACATTTGTCAGCCAGAGTGGACAGAAGGGTGCTGAGCTGGTATGGTCATGTTGAACGATTGGGAGATGAAAGTGAATATGTGAGTCAGATACAAGGGAAGATAAAAGGGCAGGAAGACCCCCATTGAGATGGAGAGACTGTGTAAGAAAAGCTTTGGATGATACAGGAATGACTATAGATCAGGAAAAAGGAAGTGGTAATAAACAGGAATGAATGGAGAATGCTTGTGAATAGTTGAGTGAACACGTGGTCATTTGGGGGAAGGGGTCAGGTGCAGGTTGGACTAGATAATAGTCCATCAGGCGCCTGGCCCAGGGAGACGATTAATATGAAGGGTGCGCCTGGAAGTGTGGTGGGCGGGCTTGTGGCTTCGGCTCCGCTGCATGTCTTCCTACCGAGATTGGAACCTCTCCGGGTGGTCGGGGGCCGGGGGAGTGCTGGAGCGACTTTGGTGACCCTGGTCTTCTCCTGGATGACCTAGATGTGTGTGATTTTTTATTTTTGTATCTGTGTTTGTTCGTTGTTTTATGTTGTTTTTAAGTATTCCCTGTTCTTGCTGTCTTGAGTCGGCCACCCTCAAGAAAACAGGAAAAACAAAATAATAAAATAGAATAAAATAGAAAATAAAAATAAAAAAATCGGAAAAATGGGGATTGGGCCTGAGCATATAGATAGATAGATAGATAGGTTAGGCTATCGCCCCTGGAGGCCTCTTTCTGCGTATTTCATTTTTTTTGTTTTTCGGTTAAGCTATCACCTCTGATAACCCATTTCTGCTTACTTCAACATTTATGTATCCAGTTAGGCTATCACCCCTGGTAGCCTTTTTAAGTAAGTGAAGTGACCTGAAGTGAGTGAAGTGTTTTTAGAGTGAGTGAAGTGCTTTAAAGTGAGTGAAGTGTTTTTAAGTGAGTGAAATGATCTGAAGAGAGTGACTGTCACCATGCCTCGCACCTGTACGAACTGCGCCGGTAGGTTTGGTGCTTCCATGTTTGCTACTGCCTATCTACAAGTCTGACGACTCTGCCAACAATGAGAGGATTTGACAACGAAATTGGATGAAGCCCATATCAAGATCAACAACCTCACCATGAAGCTGGAATCACTCCAAGAGTTCGTAACACTCAACGTTGGAGTACCAACAACTTCAATTGTCACCGCTTCAACTCCAGCTGCCACCACCACCCCAACGTCAACTGCCAACAATCCAACGCCTGCAGTAGCCACTTCAGCAGATGCTTCCAATGCACAAGATACAAATAGTGACTCTGCTCCCCCTCAAGACAACTTCCGTGTCGTGAGGAACAACATTCGCCCCAAGACCTGGAAAATCATACCGGTTACCGAGTGTGACAACCGTTTCCAGATACTCACAGACTCAAAAGACGAAGAGGAAACAGAAAAAGTTCGGCTTGTGGGAGACTTGATGGTACGTGGTCAGCTCACAGAGTTTTGCGCCAGGGCACCTAAGAAAAGAAAAAGTTTTTGTATCGTCATCTAGCTAACCTCTGCAGGAAGGAAAAGTGGGATTCGTCGACACCTGGGACAATTTCTACTACGATGACTATCTGTTTTCGGATGATGGAGTTCATCTGAACCAGGTGGGAGCAGCACATTTTGGACATCTTCTCAACGATGCGGTGAAGGATTTTCGGGGAAGAAATCGACTCAACACAGGACAACCAGGAAGGAGGACCAAAGACAGCGAGGATGGCGACCTGCAAAGGACTTAAATGCAAATCCGTCATGAACCACAAATTTCGATAAAGCTCCATCAACAAGACCCAAATCCCAAACCACCAGGGATGAGGACCGAGGACCGAGGACAGCCAAGAACGTAAATCTAGATACGACCAGAACCAAATTTTTTATTAAAGCGCGTTCCGTCAGTTCTAAAGCCACAACTTTAAAGGTTTTCTATGCAAACGCTCTTAGCATACACAATAAATTTTCAGATTTAGTGGAACTAGTGTTTACAGAAAATTATGACGTAATTGGCATAACAGAATCTTGGCTCAATACAAAAGACAGAGACTTTTTAGCAGAGTATTCACTTCCCGGTTGTATAATGTTTGAGAAAAGGCAAATTAATAAAAATGGAGGTGGTGTTTTATTTTTTATGAAAGAAAGCATTAACCCGATCCTCTTGTCAAAACCCCAAATTGTGAACGTCGACACATCCTTTGTGCTAATAAATAATAACAAAGGTACAAAAATAATAATTGCATTAATATACAGACCTCCCGCTCAATCAGTGCAAACTGACCGAGAAATTTACGAACAAATTGCAGATGTAAGTAACTCGCAAGACACCGTAATTTTTGGAGACTTTAATTTACCTGTGACCAAGTGGGGCGATACTCTTACTTCACACTCCGAACACGACTTGTATGCGAACTTGGAAGAGAATTCGCTCTATCAATTTGTTTGATCGCCAACCCGTGGTAATAACGTTCTTGACCTTGTACTTGCAACAAAAGAAGAATTAATAGAGAATTTGAATATTGGTGATGAATTCAGTAATAGTGACCATCGTACGATCACTTTCCATTTAAAATTCAATTGCAGTGAACTTAATACCAGCAAAGAGAAAATCCCAAATTTCAAGAGAGCAAACTTCCGTAAACTTAGAGCAATACTCAAGGAAATCGACTGGAGTTCTATGATTAACAATGATGATCTAAAGCAATCCTGGAGATTTTTCACCTCCACTTATTCGAATGCAGTATATGAGTGTATACCATTAACCCCCTCCGTCACATATGACGCTACCACGTCATATGGCGGTTCCTCCCAAAACTATCAAATGACGCTACCGCGTCATATGAACCTAGTGAAATAGCTCAATAATAAGTTATATGACGTTTCTGCGTCATTTTGAGCTCAGTAAGGTAGGTAAGTTTGATCATAATCTGTCGGTTGATGGCAACCCAAAAATTCCTCCGACTCCTAACTGTCCCTCAGTGTGAGAAAGACTGTTGTGGGGGAAATACCGGGTGTCTGCCAACCCTTAAGTAAGTTAATATAATATGTCTTGGGGGTTAAAAAACCGAAGATTAGCACATCAAAATAGGCCTAAATGGTGGAATAAAAACATTGAGGATTGTCTGCTTGCTAAAAAGAATGCTCATGAGTCATGATCAATTACAAATCTCTGACACCTATGAAAATAAAGTTATTTTTGTAGATCTACGACGCAAAGCCAAAAAGTTAATCAAACAAAGTAAAAACACACTAGAATTACATGTTACAAATCAAAGTAAGACAAACCCGAAATAATTGTATAGTTACATCAGGAGAAAGTAGTGACTTCAACGATTGGACTGTTAGTCGATGATAAAGGAAATTACACTAAAGATGAAGCAAAAATGAGTAACACCCTCAACACCTTCTTTGCATCAGTTTTACAACAGAAGACCTTAGTAATATCCCTTCACTACAGCATCGCCGGTTCAAATACATAATTCTCAGCGTTACAAAGAGAGAAGTTTTGAAATGTTTAGACAAACGCATGGTAAATAAATCGCCTGGACCGGATATGATCTCGCCTAGAGTTCGAAAGGAAGCTTAGTGTGAGCTCTCCAAACCACTGACATTGACTTCAATAAATCCTTACAGTCTGGGACTATGCCTGATCAGTGGAAGCTTGCCAACGTAACACCGATATTAAAAAAGGCAGCAAATCCTTACCTAGTAACTATCGTCCAATAAGCTTAACCTCAGTTGTATGTAAAATGCTAGAAACACTCATAAGAGACAAACTCATAAATAACTTAGAGGAAAATAACATATAATTACAGATACTCAACACGGCTTTCGTAACAAACGTTCCTGCTTAACAAACCTCTTAGACTTCTTCCACAATATCCTCAACCTCTACGATGAGAGTGAAGCTGTAGATATTATATACCTTGATTTTCAAAAGGCCTTTGACAATATTCCACACAAACGTTTACTGCTAAAACTAAAAGCGCATGGAGTACAACACGGTATGTTGAAATGGATAGCAAATTGGCTCAGCGACAGAAAGCAAGGAGTAGTCATTACGGTAAGGCATCGAAATGGACCAATGTAAGTACCCAGGGATCGGTAATAGGACCAATTATCTTTCTAATTTACATCAACGACATAGATGAGGGTCTCACTTGTACAATCTTAAAGTTTGCTGACGATACAAAAATTGCAAATAGCGTACTTTCAAAAGAACAAGTTGATGATATGCAACACAATCTAGATTAGTTGTCATGTTGGGCCCAAATTTGGCAAATGAGTTTCTATAAGGATAAATGTAAAGTACTACATATTGGATACCGAAATGGGAAAGCAAACTATTCGATAAATGGCACTCAGCTTAAGAGTGTAAACAGAGAAACCAAACTGGGAGTAACAATATCGAGTAACCTAAAAACCGAGTCAACAATGTTCAGAAGTTGATAAGAAGGCAAACAAAATAATTGGCTTAATAGGCAGGTCATTTGAGCATAGATCAAAGGAAGTTATCCTAACTCTTTACAATTCCTTAGTCCGCCCTCTTCTGGAATAGTGCATTCAATCCTGATGCCCTTATTACCAACAAGATATAGACAAGCTAGAATGAGTTCAACGTAGTTACCAAAATTATACCTATCCTAAAGAACAAACCATACGAGGAGCGTCTTCGAGAATTAAATCTATTTCCTTTAACCCAGCGCAGATTAAGAGGCGACTTAATTCAAGTGTTCAAAATCATCAAGAGTATCGACAATATGAACTGTAGTAAGTACTTCACTATCGACCAATCTAATTACTAATGTATTGTTAAATCTTTTAACTCATATGAATCTAAGAATTTTTTCTTAAATCGAGTTGTCAATTTGTGGAATGGGTTTCTCCGAGACGTTATAGACTAGAGCACCGTTGATTCCTTTAAACTTCGCTTAGACAAATATCTTGCATCAAACCAGCGACTGACTGAGTTTGTAAATTAATAACTTTATATTATTCCCACCTCAGATTCATCAAGGATTATTGCGTATATAGCCTATATTACTAAGACGTTACTCTCTTTTTCCCAGATATACGAAAGATCACTGATAACTGTGTTATGTTACTAACCCATCTGTCCCCAACTAACTTTCTAATCCTGCCACGGACATAAGTTCCAGGGCAGTAGTTTCCTTTCCAATTTTTCCTTACCCACTCTAAACCACTGTTTGGACACTTGATCCTCAGTGTTTTGGAGGACAAGCAGCCTTGAGGTGTCACTACTCTCTCTTTCTCTCTCTCTCTCTCCCATGCTGTTCAGTGGGAGACACCTGCTTTGCTATTATAACCACTCGGCTACACCTCCCCCCTATAATGACAGTAAACAGGTCAATTTGGAAGAAAAGGATGGTAAATGGGGGGAGGGGGCGGTGTTATGGGGTGACAGATGTTTTCAAGTATAATTGGTACATCATTATACGATCTATATTAAGGTAAGGGGACAACACACATTATTATCTGGGAGAGAGAGAGAGAGAGAGTGATTTATATTGATTTACATAGACACCCTCCCCCCCCCCCCCCACACACACACACAGAGAGAGAGAGAGAGAGAGAGAGAGAGAGAGAGAGTGATTTATATTGATTTACATAGACACCCTCCCCCCCCCCCCCCCACACACACAGAGAGAGAGAGAGAGAGAGAGAGAGAGAGAGAAAATGAGAAAGATAGTGAGAGTGAAAGAGAGAGGGAGAGTGAGAGAGATTTATATTGATTTACATAGACACACTGCCCCCCCCCCCCCCACAAAGAGAGAGAGTACAAAGGAGTACAAAGGAGTACAAAGGAAATCAAGCAACAACAGATCTAGTGACCCTTCTAGGCTGCTTGTCCTCCAAAACACTGAGGATCAAGTCCAAACAGTGGTTTAGAGTGGGTAAGGGAACATTGGAAAGGGAACTACTGCCCTGGAACTAATGTCCGTGGCAGGATTAGGAAGTTAGTAGGGGACAGATTGGTTAGTAACTGAGGGGGGGATACAATAAAGTTATTCATTTACAAACGCAGTCAGTCGCGGGTTTGATGCGAGATATTTGTCTAGGCGGAGTTTAAATGAATCAACGGTGCTGCAGTCTATAATGTCTCGGGGCAGCCCATTCCACAAGTTGACAACTCGATTGAAGAAGAAATTCTTAGATTCGTGTGAGTTAAAAGATTTACCATTAATTTTGCAACCGTTTCCCCGCGTGTAATTAGATTGGTCGATAGTGAAGTACTTACTACAGTTCATATTGTCGATGCCTTTGATGATTTTGAACACTTGAATTAAGTCTCCTTTTAATCTGCGCTGGGTTAAAGGAAATAGATTTAATTCTCTAAGACGCTCTTCGTATGGTTTGTTCTTTAGGCAAGGTATCATTTTGGTAACTCTACGTTGAACTCGTTCTAGCTTGTTTATATCTTTTTGGTAATAAGGGCACCAGGATTGAAAGCAGTATTCCAGAAGAGGGCGGACTAAGGAATTGTAAAGGGTTAGGATAACTTCTTTGGATTTATGCTCAAATGACCTGCCTATAAAGCCAATTATTTTGTTTGCCTTCTTAACAACTTCTGAACATTGTTGACTCGGTTTTAGGTTACTCGATATTGTTACTCCCAGATCGGTTTCTCTGTTTACATTCTTAAGCTGAGTGCCATTCATCGAATAGTTTGCTTTCTCATTTAGGTATCCGATATGTAGTACTTTACATTTATCTGCATTGAAACTCATTTGCCAAATTTGGGCCCAACATGATTATTTATCTAGATTGTGTTACATATCGTCAACTTGTTTTTTTGAGAGTACGCTATTTGCAATTTTTTGTATCGTCAGCAAATTTTGAGATTGTACAGATGAGACCCTCATCTATGTTGTTGATGTAAATTAGAAAGATAATTGGTCCTAGTACCGATCCCTGGGGTACCCCGCTACTTACATTGGTCCATTTAGATGCCTTACCGTTTGTGACTACTCTTTGCTTTCTGTTGCTGAGCCAATTTTCTATCCATTTCAACACACCGTCTTGTATTCCATGCGCTTTTAGTTTTAGCAGTAAACGTTTGTGGAGAACTTTGTCAAAGGCCTTTTGAAAATCAAGGTATATAATATCTACAGCTTTACTCTCATCGTAGAGGTTGAGGATATCGTGGAAAAAGTCCTAGAGGTTTGTTAAACAGGAACGTTTTTTACGAAAGTTGTGTTGAGTATCTTTAAGTAAGTTATTTGCCTCTAAGTGATTTACGAGTCTGTCTCTTATGACAGTTTATAGCATTTTACAGACAATTGAGGTTAAGCTAATTGGACGATAGTTACTGGGTAGGGATTTGCTGCCTTTTTTTAATATCGGTGTTACGTTGGCTAGCTTCCACTGATCAGGCATAGTCCCAGACTGCAAGGATTCATTGAATAGCAATGTCAGTGGTTTGGAGAGCTCATCCTTAGCTTCCTTTAAAACTCTAGGCGAGATTGTATCAGGTCCAGGCGTTTTATTTACCTTGAGTTTATCTAAACAATTCAATACTTCTCTCTCTGTAACGGTGATATTGCTTAGAACATCTGAATTATCAATCTGAATCGGCGATGGTGTAGGGATATCACTGAGGTCTTCGGTTGTAAAAACTGATGCAAGGAAGGTATTGAGGGCATTACTCATTTGTACTTCGTCTTTGGTGTATTCTCCATTTTCATCGACTAACGGTCCAACAGTTGAAGTAACTAGTTTTTTCTTTCTGATATAACTATAGAATTCTTTCGGGTGTGTTTGACTTTGATTCGCAACATGTAACTCCAGGGTCTTTTTTACTTTGCTTGATTAACTTTTTGGCTATGCATCGTAGCTCTACAAATTTCACACGTTCTTCGTCATTTTGTGAGGATTTTAATCTATCATTAGCATTTTTTTTAGCAAGCAGACAGTCTGAAATATCATTATTCCACCATTTGGGCTTATCATTATGGCCTGGACGCCGTATTTTCGATGGTATGCAGTCTTGCACTGCCTTAAGGTAAGTAGTTGTGAAACACTCCCAAGATGTATTTATGTCGTTATTGTTCGTCAGAAAGCTCCAGTCAGTTTCTTTAAGCTTTGATTTAAGTTTATGAAAATTTGCTTTCTTGAAATTAGGGACTTTCTCAATGCTGCTATTTGATTTGTTACTAGTACACTTTAAAGTGAAAGTTATCGTACGATGGTCGCTGTTACTGAATTCATCACCAACATTCAAATTCTCTATTAATTCTTCTTTTGTTGCGAGTACAAGGTCAAGCACATTATTACCACGGGTCGGAGATTGTACAAATTGAAAAAGTGAACTCTCTTGCAATTTAGCATAGAGGTCGTGTCCAGAGTGTGAAGTAAGAATATCGTCCCATTTAGTCACGGGTAAGTTGAAATCGCCAAGAATTTCGGTATCTTGTATGTTAGTTATTTCTGCAATTTGTTCATAAATTTCACTGTCAGTTTGCACTGATTGAGCTGGGGGTCTGTATAATAAAGCTAGTGTTATTTTAGTTCCTCGTTTATTATTTAATAGTACGTAAGATATGTCTATATTCGCAATTTGAGGTTCTGACATTAAAACTAAGACTTTCCTTTATAAAAAACAGAACTCCTCCTCCATTTCTATTGATCCGACTTTTCTCAAACATTGTATAACCAGGAAGCGTATATTCGGCTAAAAAGTCTCTGTCTTCCGTATTTAACCAAGATTCTGTAATGCCGGTTATATCATAATGTTCTGTAAACACGATTTCCTCTAGATCTGAAAACATGTATTGCGTATACTACGAGCATTTACATAAAACACCTTAAGAGTATTAGAGTTGGATGTTACTGATTGTGCATTGTCTGAATTTTCAGTTCGTATTTGACTTACACTACCCTGTCTGGATACCCCCGGTTGACCCAGTTTTTTTAACGGAAATCCTTTACTGCATCGTTCAGCAGACGACCAAGACGTGCAGCTCCTTCTTCATTGAGATGTACACCATCTCCTGAAAACAAAGATTTATCATAGTAAAAATTATCCCACGTGTAGACAAAGCCGATGTCCTCCTCCCTACAGAGTTTGGCTAGTTGGCGATTTGTACTGGTAGCTATGTTGTAGAATCGGTTTTCTACATCAATCCGGGGAACAATTCCTGAAATTAAGATTCTATTAGATTTTTCCTTGAAGGACCTGATCAGCCGCCGGTACTTGCAAAGTAGTTCCTCTTACCGCGTCCGTTGGACATCGTTAGATCCAACGTGGATGACGTACGTGGTGCTTGCGGGGGCGAGCCTGGAAACCTCTTCCACAGCCGCAACAATGTCGTCCACGCCGCCACCTGGGATACAGAATTGCTTTCTGGTCCTGGGTGCCCTGGCGCAGAACTCGGTTAATTGGCCACGGACCATGGAGTCGCCCACAAGCCGAACTTCTTCCGTTTCCTCTTCCTCGTCAATAGCAAGAATTTTGAAGCGGTTTTGGCATGTTGTCGGGATGACCTTCCTGGTACTGGTATTGGGATGCACATTGTTTCTCACTAACTGAAAGTTGTCCTGGGGGGGAGTGAGAGTAGTCATTATTATTTTCTGCAACATCTAAGGTAGCTGCTGGTGTCGGTACCGGTACCGGTACTGTATGCACTGGAATGACGGTTGACATCGTAGTGGTTTCTTGGGCCGAGGGCACTCCTACGTTGAGTGTGGCAAATTCTTGAAGGGATTCAAGCTTCGTAGTCAGGGCATCGATCTTGCGGCGAGCTGCATTCAATTCATCCGTAATCTTCTCTCGGAGCTGGCAAAATCTACAAATTTGGACATCAGTATCAACAAACATGGTAGGGCCAAATTTACCGGAACAACTCGTGCAGGTTCGTTGCGGCGCCATGACGATATAATCACAAAATGGTACAATTAAAGCCTGAAAATCACAACAAAATGTATGTGATACAATTAATTCCTGAAAATAAAACAAAAAATTGTTAGCAATATGATCAAATTAATATGCCTGTAAATCACAAACAATATGTAAGCAATAGAACACAATTTATGCCTGAAAATAAAACAAAACATTTTGTTAGCAGTATGACACAGTTAAAGCCTGAAAATCACAAATGGACTAGAAATTTGTTACATAATTTACTGGAAAAAAACAAAAAGTGAGAGAGGGTTAATGTAGCCAAGTGAGAAAACTGGAAAACAGTATACAGTACAGTAACAAAACATATTTGTTAGCAATATGGTACAATTAATGCCTGTAAATCACAAAAAGAATATGTTTATCACAAAAATAATATTATGCCTGTAAATCACAAAAAATATGTTAGCAATAGAACACAATTTATGCCTGAAAATAAAACAAAAATTGATGTTAACCCTTAATTAGCGGCGAGCAACATAAGTCGAGTTAAAAAAAGCTGGACTATGTGGCGGCGCTCGACATAGGTCGAGTGGCAATTTCAGCACGTAATGTGGCTGAGAGAGAGAGACAAGTGGTGGCAGGAGACTAGCGAGCGTATGACTGCTCCAGACCACCGCGGCGAACCTACTGACACAAATCTCAGCTCCCTCCTCCCTCTCTCACTCGCTACATACTCAATTATGTACCGAAACTACCGAATTACCTGCTTTTTGCACTCGCGTTGCACGGTTATTGCAAGAAAACTATCCATCATACAAGGATCGTTATGGTGTCATTCGAAAGCTCTGTTTATGCCCTTTCAGGGATAGGTACTTGTTTTACGTTCTGGGTCTTATTTAGGCATGAAAATGATCACGTAAACAGCCCTATTTTGGCTAAAAACACCCCGCTGTGCGGTACATATAAATAAACCGCATAGGCCGCTCGTAAGGTGTTAACAGTATGCCACAGTTAAAGCCTGAAAATTGCAAATGGACTAGTAATTTGTTACAAAATTTACTGGAAAAAAAGTGGGAGAGGGTTAATTTAGCCTCGTGAGAAAACTGGAAAGCAGTATATAGTACAGTAACAAAAAATATTGGTTAGCAATATGGTACAATTAATGCCTGTAAATCACAAAAATAATATGTTAATCACAAAAAGAATGTTAGCAATAGAACACAATTTTATGCCTGAAAATAAAAATAAAATTATGTTAGCAGTATGACACAGTTAGGCTAAAGCCTGTATATTAGTTTATACAGTGGTCGACACAATAATAATAATAATAATGGAGTTAGTAATATCCCTGGCAAGAGTGTGAGAGGCCTATTAATATGGTGACAAGTATCTGAAATGCGATTAATAAATAGGCTATCAAAAAGTATTACAGCAACTAAATTATTGTAACCCAATATTAAAACTATCTTGACAAATGTTAGTGTGTGCGATTTATATAGATAACCAAGATAAAAAAGTTCAACCAAGTACAGTATTGGCTAGACTTTGATATATAAAATACAAGAAGAGGGTTTGTTTATGCGTACCACAGGTGGCGCTGGTATCGGCGGCGTCTCTACTAACTTGACAAATAGAATTTTGAAAAACAAACGTTTATCAGTCAAAACTACAGTACAATGTCATGCAAGATAACTACTGGGTGGTTTGCTAAGCACTTAACCCTCTCGCATCCAGCAACTTAATTATCTAACTTATGGTAAGACCTTCTCTAATTTGCCATGAAATATCAGGCTGGGCGAGCTTTCGAAGCCTTGTGTTTTTCTGTATTTTCATCCACCAGAATGCTGTTTATTGTGATGTATCATATGTCAATGGAAAGAGGAATATTTATAGTACATGATAAAACAAAACAAAATGTAAATAAATCGAAATATGAAAGTGTAAATGAGTCCGGAATACAATTATTTCCCATGCAATTGTCTTCACACCGTCCTAGCTCTAAATTGTGAGTGATGACCATATATTTTGTTTTGCTCAAATACTAGTATTTTTTCTCCTCTTTCCAAATCTGAAAACAGAAATTGTTTATCTTCAATAGTTCTCAAGCAGTGACCGAAAAAAAATTTTTTTTTTGATTGATATGGTTTATAACATTTTCGATTTATTTCGTTGCTACGAAGTGTATGGTTTTAAATTTAGGCAGTTTGAATACGGCAAATAATGCTGACGAGTACAAAACAAACTAGAAGTTCCTAGGACAAATACTTTTTGCGCTATGAATATTTGAAATGAAGAGCCAAAATGCGAATATATATGCTTCACCCATCTCTGTTCCGGCGATGCTAGCCGGGTTCCGAGCTGTTCCCCACCTCGTGGTTGCGTTATTTGCTCGGATACGTATATAACTGTATATATCACCAGAATTGAAAAATTGTGCTCTTTCCAATGGTGAAAACAAAAATAATATAGCGTAATTGGTTCGCAAGCTATGCGCAATTGTTTCCATGCAGCGACCGAAAAAAAAAAATAGATATGGTTTATAACATTTTCGATTTATTTCGTTGCTACGAAGTGTATGGTTTTAAATTTAGGTTGTATGAATACGGCAAATAATGCTGATGAGTATAAAACAAACTAGAAGTTCCTAGGACAAATACTTTTTGCGCTATGAATATTTGAAATGAAGAGCCAAAATGCGAATATTTACGCTTCACCCGTCTCTTTTCCGCCAATGCTAGCCGGGTTCCGAGCTGTTCCCCACCTCGGCATTGGTTTATTTGCTCGGATACGTATATAACTGTTTATATCACCGTCATCGGAAAATTATGCTCTTTCTAATGGTGAAAACAAAAATTATATAGCGTTATTGGTTCGCGAGCTATGCGCAATTGTTTCCATGCATTGTTATTGTTATGTAAATATATGAGAATGTTTATACAGTTGTATATCTTTGCCACAATGTACAACATTTATATAAATATATAAATATAATATATATATATATATATATATATATATATATATATATATATATATACGGTATATATATATATATATATATATATATATATATATATATATATATATAAAATAAATGAAATAAAAATAAATAAAATGAAATAAATCAAATCAAATAAATAAATATATAAATAAAATAAAAATGTAATAATAATATAAATGCTCGATTATGGGCCTTGGGCTT
This sequence comes from Paralithodes platypus, assembly GCA_032716605.1. NCBI lineage: Eukaryota > Metazoa > Arthropoda > Malacostraca > Decapoda > Lithodidae > Paralithodes > Paralithodes platypus. The sequence continues at coordinate 753,912 of CM064537.1, read as the reverse complement.
GCTCGGGACCTTGGGGCTGATCCGCTAGACACCCTGGGGAACAGGAATAAAAAAAAAAAAAAAAAATATATATATATACCGGCTATATACAGTATATACCGGTATATATATATATATATATATACTGTATATATAAATAAAATAAATAAAATAAATAAAATACAAAATATAATAATAATATAAATACTCGATTATGGGCCTTGGGCTTGCTCGGGACCTGGGGGCTGATCCGCTAGACAGCCTGGGGAACAGGAATAATAAAGAAAAAACAAATATACATATATACCGGGTATATACGTATAAATATATATATATATATATATATATATATATATATATATATATATATATATATATATATATATTATACTGTATATATAAATAAAATAAATAAAATAAATAAAATAAAAAAATATAATAATAATAAATACTCGATTATGGGCCTTGGGGTTGCTCGGGACCTTGGGGCTGATCCGCTAGACACCCTGGGGAACAGGAATAAAACAAATATATATATATATATACCGGGTATATATATATATATATAAACATAAATAAAATGAAATAAATAAAATAAAATAAATAAAAGCTAATAAATCAAATATATAAATATTTAAATAAAATACAAAATATAATAATAATATAAATACTCGATTATGGGCCTTGGGCTTGCTCAGGACCTTGGGGCTGTTATATACTGTAAATAGGCTATATATAATATATATATATAATAATATACTGTAATATAACTAAAATTCCATAGAGTACTTCCCATACTTCCTGTAAGCATTCCTGTGACATCTTCGTGATTATAATGTATTTATTTCGTAGGCAGTATTTATTGATAAATATATTTGTCTTTCAAGCAAAAAATAGTGTAAAGTCATCAATGATACCTAGACAAAACTGCATCAATACTCAAGGGGTTAACCAAGATTCACTCCCCTCAGTCACCAAAAGTCACAAGTAACATCGTATATACATATATAGTTCGAATTATTCACTAAACACTTTCACTGGGTAGATGAAATAATCCATAATTGCCTGCCTATAGCTAGGCATGGTGGGCCAGAGGGAGGGAGCCCAGAATTTAAAGGGCCGGGACCCTGCCTCACAGTCTGGGGGCCGGGAAACTACTGACTTTACAGAGGCCCGCGCTCCTCAGAGAGGGACGCTATGGGGTTGCTAGATATTTCCTTTTGTAACTTACTGATGCCTAACTTACCAGTCCAAATTGAGTCAAAATCGAGTCATAAACTTATTTTTGGCGAATATTTCTAACTTACAGGTGGCATTATGACGCGATTGCGTCATACGAGCACTCTTGGAGGGGTGGCGTTATGACGCGATCGCGTCCTATAGATGCGGGAGGGTTAACTACAGTGAGGGCAAAAATATCTACAATAAGTGCTAGAACTTTATAATATGAAACAAGCAAATAGTTTGTTTACTTTAGAGCGTCGGTCGTCACTAACCGGTACAAATGTAAACAAAAGCAGTCTCGATAAACAAACGTTTATCAGTCAAAAACACAGCAAAATTGCATGCAAAGCAACTAAAGGGCAGTTAAGCTAGAGCTTAGCTACAGCTCATGCAAACAAATAAGGGGATGAGTAATGGAGTACTCAAGTTATGGTCAAATTTCGAGCAGCGAGAGCGAAGTGCAGTTGGCGGGTTGACTCGTCGGGCTCGAGAGAGAGAGAGAGAGAGAGAGATAGAGGGGGAGGTGGGGTATTTACATTAATACACTGACCACACAGACCTTACAATCCTAACGAGGTGAAACTGAACTTAAGTTAGATTATTGTATGTGATGAAATTGGTATTCAACTATACTATAGAAGCAGTCTGATCACAGCTGCGGAAAAAAGGTTAATAGCGGTGGTAGTGGATGTGGTTGTTGTGGAGGGGAGGGAGGGGTAGGGTTGTGGGTTGTAGGGGAGGTAGTAGACAACAGATGTTATATAAAATCACTATAGCAACATAGTAGACATAGACAAATATATATATTTATACCCTACAAATATACGATTTACGAGACGCAGCCACAACTTAAAATACCACACCTATCAGGCAAGCACGGACAAATGTTGACAATATTTTTTTGCCCGCAGCATCCAAGAGTTGAATCACCTCCCATTTCACTTTTTGTTTTTTTCTATGTGAGTGAGGGAGGCAAAAGGCAGAACTGCCTAATGCGAGTGCCGCCCCCATAGTTGAAAGAGTGCCAGGGCCAAAATCAAGGGACGTTCGAGCCAAAATTCCTGGACACACGGAGTTTCAAGCAATTTAAGTCATAGGAATAGGGAAAGTCTGATTCTGGGAGAGATTTCCAGAGCTCAGCTGTTGAGTAGAAGAAAGTTTGAGAGTAACATTTCACTCTTGGGTTGGAGAGTTGCACAGAGTAGAGGTGGGATTGTGTTGCAAGACGGGTACCACGTGCCTTACGTAAAGGAGGTGGTATACACTGGGAAAGCTCTGAGGAACATTGATTATTATAGTAGCGATAGAATAGCGAGAGAGATGCAACATTGCGGCGGAGAGAGAGAGATTGCAGAGAGTTGGTGAGTGGACGGGAGTTAATGATACAAAAGGCCTTCCTTTCAACTTTGTCTAGGAGAGCGGTGTGAGAGGAACCTTCCGACACATGTAAACAATACTCAATACAATGATGCAGAGCAAGAAGCTGTGCAGGGGTAAAGAACCCCCGGATGAGCACACCCAGCTTCTGGGAGGCTGCCTTAGCAAGACTGGTAATATGGTCCTTCCAAATGAGAGCAGAAGAAAAAGAGACACCAAGAATTTTGAGAGAAGATGAAGGATTGATTTTTGTATTGTTAAAGAATAAGGGATAGTCCGCTGGGAGTTCCGGACCGGTAGATAGATGGCGAAATTGGGTTTTGGAAGCATTAAAGGTAACAAAGTTTTCTCTTCCCCAATTGGAGATAGTATTTAGTTCAGAATTTAAGAGTTCTATGGCTTTATTACGTTTGTCGTTGAGGGATTGCTGGCTGGGGCGTTTTGAAAAACTAATGGAGTAGTGTAAGGTTGAGTCGTCTGCGTATGAATGGATGGAAATTGGTAATAACCCGCATCTTTATTATTTAAAAACTAAGATCACCAATCATTACATCCCTAATCCTGATCCTATCCCCAATCACTAGTCCCCATGCACAACCCGCGCATATCATACCACCCGAGTGCGGCCCTCTGTGGGTCGCACTACGTAAACATAAACGTAAAATGGTCAGAGGTCATGCCAGTAAAGTTATTAGTGTAATAATGGTCAGAGGTCATGCCAGTAAAGTTATTAGTGTAATAATGGTCACCTAACACCTTATAATGTGGGAGTGTGGGAGGTTGTGAGAGAGGAGAGGAGGGTGGGGGTGGGGGGGGGGGTGGTGATGTTGTGAGGATGAGAGAATGGTTGTGGGGTAGGAGGGTAGGGTTGTAGGGTGGAGGGGAGGGGGGAGGTTGTGAGGGTAGAGGGAGGGGTGGGGAAGGAGATGAGGCTGGGGGAGGAGGGGAGGGTGGGGATGGTTGTGAGGGAAGAGGGGATGGGTGGGGAAGGAGGGGAGGGTGGGGATGGTTGTGAGGGAAGAGGGGGGGGTGGGGGAGTAGGGGATGGGTGGGGGATGAATGAAGGTTGTGAGGGAAGAGGGGAGGGTGGGGATGGTTGTAGGTTGTAGGGAGGTAAGTTAGTAAAATAGTCCGAGGTGATCCCAGTAAAGCTAGTATTGTAGTAATGGTCAAGTTACCCATCCTAATGTGGGGTTGTGGGAGGTTGTGAGGTAGGAGGGGAGGGAGGGGATGGTTGTGGATTGTAGGGGAGGCAGTAAAATGGTCACTAAAGCTGTAGTAAGGGTCATCTCACACACCTCCCTAATTGACATGTTTCGTACCCCTCGTGAACTAAGGCTAAACAGATGGTGTACAAGATGATACAAACACCTTCACTGTTTCAGTCTAAATAATAAAGTAAGTATATAGATAAAATACAATAAATTAAATAAATAATACAAATATATATATATATAATGAAATAAATCAATAAGCTAATGAATATATACATAAATAAATAAAATAAATACAAATAGGCTATATAGATAATACAAGATGATGCAAACACCTTCACTGTTTCAGTCTAAATAATAAAGTAAGTATATAGATAAAATACAATAAATTAAATAATTAATACAAATATATATATAATGAAATAAATCAATAAGCTAATAAATATATACATAAATAAATAAAATAAATACAAATAGGCTATATATATAAAGTAAATATATACCTAAATAAATAAAATAAAATAAATAAAATAATGAATAAATACATTTGATAAATAAATAAATAAATCAAATCAAACTAATACAATAGAAGGTTTCACCCTTTTTTATGCACTTTAGTACTTCGCGTTAATGTTGTAACAATAATTATAAATAATATAATTTATTTATTTCACTCCCAACACCAATCACCACTCAAATAATGAAATTAATGAAAGCATGTGATCCTCCCGGGATTCAAACCTGGGTTACCACACTGTCTTCGTGGCGCAATGCATAAGTGTGTTGATTTTCGGTGTGAGCATCCTAGGTTAGAATCCCTGGACTGCCACATGTGTTTGTTAATTTCATTAATCGAGTTTTGGCATAGAGTGGAGAGAACATAATTATTAATATAGCGTGTTAACCCTTAAAAGACACTATGACGCATTTCTTTTATGTTTTCTGGCTATTATTAAACTATTTTAGTCAGACTAGAAAGGGTACGGTTGGTCAAATAAGTCGTGTCTCCGCTGTCATTACGTTTTTCTCGCTGTGTGGCGTGTCAATGTCTGTCAGATGTTGAATAGGGTGTGTAAAGATAGGAACATATTAGCATATCTCACTCGAAACTATAAATTAATGCTTAGACAGCGCTGATAACAATTATTGATCGAAATATACTTGGTGCTGTGACATCACTTATTTGGCCGACTGTGCATGGGAGTCAGAGGGTGAACTGAGAATGTTTTTACACTCATAATTCCCACAGATCCTTCCTAAGCTGTATAAAATCGTCTAATGATAGCCAGAGTAAACTGTTAAAATGCGTCATTATCTTCAAAGGGTTAATGATGTGGTGACAGAAGTGATAAATATAAAGAGTTAAACAAACTTGTCAACATATTTCAGTGTCGAGAATGCAAGACTGAAAACCACATTTATAAATTAATATGATGAACTTAAGAAGGATGTCTACCAATCAAAAGGCTACAGACTATCACACTTAACTCTTTCAGGTACCATATACCATTCATAAGCTTCACAAAATCGTTTAAATGTAGCTGAAATAAAATAGAATCGACGTCACTGGTAATTTTGGTAAAACAAAATGGTTACTTATAGACATGGGAATGCATATACTGTCCTACAGTATTCGTTCGGTAACAGGCGCTGCGAAGGGAAATAATTGTTTAAGAATGCAAGGGATCCCCCCCATCCTCTCTCTCTCTCTCTCTCTTTACTATGCCATCCTTGTCTTCCACTTTTCTTTATTCGGGGTTCCGCTGTTTCTACTAGAATTAATTTCTGACCACTTCGTTTGGATCGTAAGGTTCGTGTGGTCAGTGAAATATCTCTCTCTCTCTCTCTCTCTCTCTCCTCCAAGCCTCTGTGATCCCTCCATAAGGAAGTGTTAATTGACTATATTACGGCCATAATATTTACAACCTGGATGGACTATTAGCCATGCATTTCACTTCCCCCCCCTCCCTCCCCCTCACCCAACTCCCTCCCTCCCTTCCTACCGCATGGCTTACACCTCCATACTTATCTCTCCCACCTCCCCCCTCTTCTTATTTTTGTATTTATCTCCACTGTCCCCCCCCCCCCACCCCCCAAACCCCAGCATATCCTCTTCTCTCGCCCCTCCCTACCTCCTCTCACCCCCCAACCTAAGCATATCCTCCTCTCTCCCCCCCCCTCCATATCTACCTCCTCTTCTCCTACTCCACACCCACCAAACCCAAGCATTATCCTCTCCTCTCCCTCCATACCTCCACTCCTCCCCCCAACTCCCCCAAACCCAAGCATATCCTCCCTTCTCCCTCCATATCTACCTCCTCTCCTCCTACCCCCCACCCCACTCCAAACCCAAGCATAATATCCTCCCCTACCAAGAAAGCAAAATACTCAATAATAAATATACAAAACATCCTAATAACCCCAAGACGTCGGCTCAGATAGTGTTAAACCTCCCGAATGACCCAAAATAATAAACCTATATGACTTTATAAGGCTCTTAACCCGAGCCCCCCCCCCCCCCCCCTCCCTGCCACATAAATGTACCACTTGTGAATTCGAGCTATAAGGAAGTTGGAGCCGTAAACATCGATACTTAACAGAAATGCAATAATAATGTAGGCTTCTGATGGATAAATGGTGTGTTGGATTGGGTTTTATATATTTATATATTATGTACTACAACAGTAGTTTAGCTGTAAATTCTGTTAAATATCGATGTTTACAGCTCCAACTTCCTTATAGAACGAAACTCACAAGTGGTCAATTTAACGTTTAGGCTCTTACCTCACCTGTCACAAATATTTCCGGTCTAACTATTATATATACATTTATAAGTTTAGCTGTTTATCCCACCTACCACAACTAATTTATGAACGTTAATATCTTTAGGCTCTTACCCAACCAGACACACAGATTTCCAGCCCAACTAATTTATCCTTTAAGTTGAAAGACGAAAATGTCAGGAGTATCATTTTAGTGATTCTTTAACTACATATTATTAGTTAGTTAACCCATTCAGCACCAGGAACGGCATTTTCATTATATTCTGGCAACTATTAGACGATTGTATTAAGCTTGGGAATTAACTCTAGCAATAATGACAATATTAGCTACCACCGATCCTTCCTAAGCTGCACTATATCGTCTAAATATAGCCAGAATCAAATATAAACACACGTCGGTGATACTCAAAGGGTTAAAATAGGACTTCAGAAGCTATCACGAAGGCCACAGAGAGGAACAGAACATTATTGTGTGGGCAACTGTACCTGAAGGTTTGTCACCCTAACAATATATCACATTATCTCACGCCCACGCTATCACCGCCCCCGTCACCGCCCATTTGGTTTCCTGTCCCCACCCACCCACCCACCCACCGCCTTGTTTGTTATCCTGGGTTGGCTTCGGAGATAAGGGAGTCATTAAGGGTAACCTGAACAAGAGCCAACACCTTCCTACTTATCTCTCACACACTGATACCCCCCCCCCCCCACCTGCTTCCCCAATTAGGGGGAAAATATACATAAACATTCGGCACACACATACACATATTTAAATCCACATACATACACACAAGTACACACACACGTACACACACTCACCTACATACACACACACACACACAACCCCCCCCCCCCCTCACACACACACACATTTCCTAGCTCTTATGTGAAAGGCAGTGTATTTTAGTTGGCAATACTTGGACAACATGATCTAGACATTCACCTACCTAAGATCACCTATCCAAAATTATGGCTAGGTTATGTTAGGTATGGCTAGACTTACAAACAATGTATGGGTATGAAAAAGGTAATTAAAGTGTCCATAGTAGTCTAGCCATTTATATATATACTGGTGGTAATAAACCCATCACATAATATAAGGGTACAATTGTAAATCACCATTAATATACCCACAGATTGGTATATACCCAAAGATTGGTATATACCTTATTCATACCAATATTATACCCTTTCTTTTGGTGTCAATTGACTGTTTGCGAGTTTCGTTTTATAAGGAAGTTTGAGCTGTAGACGTTGATATTTAGCAGAATTACCAGCTAAAATACGGTTGTAGTGCATATATAAATATATAAAACCCAATCCAACTTACTTTTTATTCATCAAAAACCTACATTATTATTACATTTTTGATTTATATCCATGTTTACGGCTACAACTTCCTTATAGCCTGAAACTTGCAAGTGGTCAATTAACTTGTTTACTTTCATATTTCTAAGAGTAGAGAGAGAGAGAGAGAGAGAGAGAGAGAGAGAGAGAGAGAGAGATAAAGAGAGACAGAGAGAGAGAGAGAGAGAGAGAGAGAGTGAGAGAGATAAGAAAGAGAGAGAGAGAGAGAGAGATAATTATAGATAGTTAAATATAGATAGATACATATATTGTAGATAGATACATACACACACACACACACACACACACACACACACACACACATACATGCATACATACATGCCTGTGTGTTTGACTTTGGGAAAAATAGGACAAGAAACAAGCCAATTACGTAGGGTTTAGTCAACCATTAGTACCATACCTCTCTTAACCACAAACACTTTACTATGGGTAGAGAGACGAGCGACCACCTCCCTACATCCCCCAACCCTATATAGCCTACCCCCACCACATCCCTACATCCCCCAACCCTATATAGCCTACCCCCACCACCTCCCTACATCCCCCAACCCTATATAGCCTACCCCCACCACATCCCTACATCCCCCAACCCTATATAGCCTACCCCCACCACATCCCTACAACCCCCAACCCTATATAGCCTACCCCCACCACATCCCTACATCCCCAACCCTATATAGCCTACCCCCACCACATCCCTACATCCCCCAACCTATATAGCCTACCCCACCACATCCTACAGCCCCCAACCCTATATAGCCTACCCCCACCACCTCCCTACATCCCCAACCCTATATAGCCTAATAGCCTACCCCCACCACATCCCTACATCCCCCAACCCATATAGCCTAGACCCTATATAGCCTACCCCCACCACCTCTCATTCCCCCAACCCTATATAGCCTACCCCCACCACATCCCTACATCCCCCAACCATATATAGCCTACGCCCACCACATCCCTACAACCCCCAACCCTATATAGCCTACCCACATCCCTACATTCCCTACATCCCCCAACCCTATATAGCCTACCCCCACCACATCCTTACAACCCCTGAGACCCCCCACCACATCCCTACACCCCCTGAGACCCCCCACCACATCCCTACACCACATCCCTACACCCCCTGAGACCCCCCACATCCTTACAACCCCTGAGACCCCTACCACATCCTTACAACCCCTGAGACCCCCCACCACATCCTTACACTGAGACCCCCCACCTAAGACCCCCCACCACATCCATACAACCCCTGAGACCCCACCACATCCTACAACCCTGAGACCCCCACCACATCCTTACAACCCTGAGACCCCCCACCACATTCATAGACCCCCAACCTCACCTAATAGGATATACCCCTACCACATCCCTACACCCCCTGAGACCCCCACCACATCCGTACACCCCCTGAGACCCCCACCACATCCCTACACCCCCTGAGACCCCCCCACCACATCCCTACACCCCCTGAGACCCCCACCACATCCTTACAACCCCTGAGACCCCCCACCACATCCTTACAACCCCTGAGACCCCCCACCACATCCTTACAACCCCTGAGACCCCCCACCACATTCATAGACCCCCAACCTCACCTAATAAGTATATACCCCTACCACATCCCTACACCCCCTGAGACCCCCCACCACATCCGTACACCCCCTGAGACCCCCACCACATCCCTACACCCCCTGAGACCCCCCACCACATCCCTACACCACCTGAGACCCCCCACCACATCCCTAAACCCCCTGAGACGCCCACCACATCCCTACACCCCTGAGACGCCCCACCACATCCCTACACCCCCTGAGACCCCCACCACATCCCTACACCCCCTGAGACCCCCAACCACACCTTTATAGCCCCTCCCCACATCCCTACACCCCCTGAGACACCTACCACATCCATATACCCCCTCCCAACCACACACTATATACCCCCACCACATCCCTACACCCCTGAGATCCCCACCACATCCATAGACCCCCAACCACACCCTATATACCCCCACCACATCCCTACACCCTCTGAGAACCCCACCACATCCATAGACCCCCAACCACACCCTATATAACCCCAACACATCCCTACACCCACTGAGACCCCAACCACACCCTATATAACCCCACCACATCCCTACACCCCACCACTACCTATATACCCCCAACCACACTTATTTACCCCCACCACATCCCTACACCCCCCACCACCACCCATATACCCCCCAACCACACCTATATGCCCCACCACATCCCACCACCACCCATATACCCCCAACCGCATCCCTACACCCCCACCCACCACATAACATGCATACATACAGACAGACAGAATTACAGACCATACATACATACATACAGGCAGACAGACAGAGTTACAGACAGACAGACAGACAGAGTTAAGCAGGGATCCCACTGTGCGACTCGGCGACTTCGAATGCGATGCGACAGCTTGCGACAGTTTTTTTTTCTCTATGTCTAGTATTCACATTAATCGACCATAAAGTCGTAATCAATCGCAGTATTCTCACAATAGTCTCACAAACCCCCCCACGAGTACCCCAGAAGTCGCTAGGGTCGCCGTTAGATTTTGAAAAGTTTAAAATCCGGCTGCGAATGGACGACTGCTGCGACAAATGCGACATAATCGGGCATTGTCTCACTTCATACTCACCTTATCTCAGTAGAATCTCAGTATTTGCACCAAGGTCTCGTTTGTCGCAACTCATGGAAAGGTTTGCGAACTGGTCGACATTCAAACGATAATTGCGAATATTGTGCGACAATTGTGCAACATCATTGCGACAATATCGATTTATTACGATGTCATTGCGTCCTTCATTGCGATTTCAGCGATCCGTCATTATTGGCAACGCTGTTTTTGGTATGACCGGGCGATTACAGTGAGACAGTAGCGCAATAAACGCGATAGTCTACCAGATAACTTCGATCGCGACGAGATTGTCACAAGACAAGTTCCGAAGGAGTGAGATATTGTGGATGAAGTAGCCCTAACCTACTATTTCGTGAATATTCCTAAATAACTTGTGAATAAAACAATGAATATGCCCTGTTATGCAATAATATAGTATTCTCATTGTTACAAAAATATCATAGGGCTATGTCTATCATCTTGTTTGGTGCCGAGTGTATAATCTGACCAAATTAAATAAAAAACACTTAAATATTACGACTTTCTTTAACTTAAGCCTGCAATTATCAGGTATTTATTATAATTAACACCTTATTAGCGGGCTAGCGGTTTATTTATATGTACCGCCCAGCGGGGTGTTTTTAGCCAAAATAGGGCTGTTTACGTGATCATTTTCATGCCTAAATAAGACCCAGAGCGTAAAACAAGTATCTATCCCTGAAAGGGCATAAACAGAGCTTTCCAATGACACCATAACGATCCTTTTATGACGGCTAGTTTTCTTGCAACAACCGCGCAACGCGAGTGCAAAAAGCATGTAATTCGGTACTTTCCCCATACAATTCAGTATGTAGCGAGTGAGAGAGGGAGGGAGGAGGTGGGATTCGTGTCAGTAGGTTCGCCGCGGTGGTCTGGAGCAGTCATACGCTCGCTACTCTCCTGCCACCACTTGTCTCTCTCTCTCAGCAACATTACGTGCTGAAATTGCCACACGACCTATGTCGCGCGCCGCCAGATAGTCCAGATTTATTATACTCGACTTATGTTGCGCGCCGACACATAGGGGTTAATGTATTATTCAGACGATAATTGACCCAAGGGACATCCAGCCTGCTTCCCAAGTTTCACTCGGTCGCCATATTGTTTGTTCAACCCGCCTGGTTAACTCACCGGCTTTCATCATAAATTTCTCTTTAAATCTACTGAAAACATACGAAACATTGGGAAACTAATGATCAGGCACCTGGCGCAAAGTCACGGACATCGGAAATTAGGGCAAGTAACTAAATTAAAACCCAAGAAAATGCTACAAATGGAGAATAAAAGGGAAAATATTGTAGCTTACTTGTCATCAGGTCTGTGGCTGGAACCAAATGACCAGGGATGTGTACACAATATCCTTTATTGGTACTTCCGTGTGTGTGTGTGTGTGTGTTTTTTAGTTTTGTTTTCTATATTCCAACTACTCCCTCTCGGGCATAGGCTGATACCCTTTACACTCTACCGCTGAACACGGTGAGGCCCCTGAGGTCTTGTTCCAGTCTAGGGAGTGAGACATGCGAAGCACTTAAGTGTAGGTGTGTGTGTGTGTGTGTGTGTGTGTGTGTGTGTGTGTGTGTCTGTCTGTCTGTTATCTGAGGTTATCTCTTCCTGCTTCCTTTGTTTACCATTGTGTGTTTTTTTTGGGGGGGGGTTTTTTTTGGGGGGGAGGTGTCACTGTGTCTATCCTTTCAATGTCAATATCTATCCATCTCTTTGTGTGTGTGTGTGTTTGGGGGGGGGGCGGTTGTAACTGTTTCTATCATTTGCAATGTCAATATCTATCCATCTCCTTGCGTGTGTGTGTGTTTGTTTTATTATATTGTGTGTGTATGAATGTAATTGTGAGTGTGTGTGGATTAGAGAGAAGTACATAGGCACTTGTGTAGTGTGTATGTATGTGTATGTGTGTGTGTTTTTTTAAGTACACGTATGTACTGTATGTGTTTATGTGATGAAATTGTTTATGGTGTATATACAGTATATATATATATATATATATATATAGTATATATATAAACATTGGAGTACAGTGCGAGTGTTCATGTGCTTACCTGTCTACGTTCCCGTATGTTAACCTGTGTGTGTTCCCTATATGTACCTTTTTAACAGGGGAACGTATGTGCGACAACCGTCCATCATTCAGCATGTTCGCATAACATTCTCAGTCTAATTGCACCAGTAGTCTTGCATGCGCACCATTATTGCAGCGGTATCGCAATTGTCAAAAAAGCCTTTCGCATAATTCGTTCTTATCGCTGTCAAATTGTCTTCAGACTTTCGCTATTGTCGCCTCATATTCGATGTTATTGCACGAGCATAACTGTCGTACGGCTATTGCTTCTTCGCTTTATTTGCTTACAAAATCACATTGATTCGGCGCCGAAATCGGCGACTTTTGGACATAGGAAAAAAAAAGCTGTCGCAGTTCATTCGAAGTCGCCGAGTCGCACAGTGGGATCCCTGCTTTACAGACAGACATACATACATACAGACATACTTACATACAGACATACATACATACAGACAGACAGAGTTACATACCATACAGACAAACCGACAGTCAGCACATGACAAAGACCCACAACATGAACCAGTCGACCATAACAAATATGTGGTCCCAGTAATGTTGTAGGTTAGAAGAGGGCCCCGTATGTGGTGACAGGACTATATAACTTAATGTACAGTATTATATACACACACAGTACACATAATACACACACAGTACACATAATACACACACAGTACACATAATACACACACATAACAAATATGTGGTCCCAGTAATGTTGTAGGTTAGAAAGGGGCCCCGTATGTGGTGACAGGACTATATAACTTAATGTACAGTATTATATACACACACAGTACACATAATACACACACAGTACACATAATACACACACACACATAGTACACATAATGCACACACACATAGTACACATAATACACACACACATAGTACACATAACACACACACACGCACATACACACACATATTACACATAACACACACACACGCACACTACACAAGCATAGTACACATAACACACACACACACACACACATGTCAGGGTATCCACGTGGTCTAAGCACTGTACGCTGACCGCAAGGGATCGAATCCACCAGATTCCTTAAGGTTTTTCCAGCTATCCCGATGGAGAGGATTTTATCATGGTCCCTCTCTAGCCAAGCTGCTCAACTATCAGCTTGTGTTATCATACACGTACTTTTCACCAGTGCATGTGATCTCGTAGTTAAGGTAGAATAACCATTGTACTGTACCTAGGTTAAGAAAAACTGTGGATTTTCACCCTCACGACTACAAGTGAACAAAAAACCTACAATTATTTGTATTATTACACACACAGACACACACACACTCACCCACCTCTTTCTCTCTCCCTCTGTCCCTCTCTCCACAATGTAAGCCTGGTTGAATACTGGAGAATTCGCCCCGAAACGAGTTCGCCCCGTTAATGTCCCCCCTCCCCCCTAAAGTGGTACTGAAGAATTCCCCCTCTATTTATCTCTCTAATCTAACCTAACCTAACCTAACCTAACGCTAACCTAACCTAACCTAACCTTACCCTAACCTAACCCTAACCTAACCTAACCTAACCTAACGCTAACCTAACCTAACCTAACCTTACCCTAACCTAACCCTAACCTAACCTAACCTAACCTAACGCTAACCTAACCTAACCTAACCTTACCCTAACCTAACCTAACCTAACCTTACCCTAACCTAATCTAACCCTAACCTAACCCTAACCTAACCTAACCTAACGCTAACCTAACCTTACCCTAACCTAACCTAACGCTAACCTAACCTGACCTAATCTTACCCTAACCTAACCTAACCCTAACCTAACCTAACCTAACGCTAATCTTACCCTAACCCTAACCTAACCTATCAAATGAGTAATGTCCTCAATTCCTTCTTTGCATCAGTGTTTACTACAGAAGACCTCAGGGGTTGTGGGAGGGATGTAAATAAGTGGTAAGCTCCAGGGGTGGTTGTGGTGGTGGTGGTGGGTGGGGGTGGGGGGGGGGGGGGGGGGGGCATAAACGGGGCGAACTCGTTGTCCAAGAGCAGGGCGATTTGGTTACCGGGCGAATTCTCCTGTTATACCGCCTGGTTTATGACCGTCAATAAACCCGGGTCACTCTACCGTGTTCTGGTTATTAAGGCTGAAATACTTATAAACACGCTTTCTCCATTTTAGTTATCCCGAAAAATTTACAAATGTATCCTGAAAGAGGGTCTAGGACTCTAGGGGGTGTTTTTGAAGTTTGATGAAGATCTATGCGAGGACACTCAAAGCAATATATAAATAAATAAATCAATTAACGCATAAGTAAACAAAACAAGCACTGCCCCCCATTAAGGCTGAAACACTTATAAACACACTTTCTCCATTTTACTTATTTCCTTGAAGATTATTTCAGGAGGTAAGTATTATTTATTTATTTATGTATGTCCATATTGCTTAATTATTGATTTATCTAAGGAATATGTCGGACATTTAGTTAGTTTCCTCCCTAGACTTCAATCAAGCTTATAGATTATGTTGTACATTTTTCGGTAGAAAAATGTCCCTGCCGAAGGTCGGTTCTTCCAAAATTACAGGCTCGCTATCGGTCGCCAGGAAAACAAATCGACACCTAAATAGCACGAAAGGCCTTAATATTGACAAATAAATGGGGCGAAAGATCTTTAAATCAACAAACTAATGAGATAAACATCTTAAAATTTCAAAACTAATGGGGCTAAACATTAGGTTGAAGGGGATCTAGAAGAAACGGGCCATCCACCCTTAAGGCTGGTGTGACCGTGCCTGGGAGCAATAATTTGTTTGGGTATTTAGCGCCTCTTAACACTCAACGAGCGGCTAGTTTGGTAACATCTACTACCTGCCAAGCGGGCATATTTACCCTAAACGAGCTTCATTCCATGTTCTTTTTCATGCATAAACAAGAGCCAGAGCGTAATACATTTATGTATCCGTAAAAGGGCGATAATTGAGCTTTCCAATGACACCTGAACCATCCTTGCACGATCACGGGTTGTCTTGCAACCATATTGCAACGCGAGTACAAAAACCCTAAAATATGGTAATTTCCTTAAATAATTCCCTGTCTAGGTAGGCAGTGGATGTGGAGGAGGGACCAGTCACGGTACGGGTGCCGTGCCGAACGGTCAGAACCAACCCACGCTCCTCCCACCGCTCGGACTCTCTCTCAGAGCCAATTATGTGCTCAACATCGCATTGGACTTAAGTCGGGCCCCGCTCTTTATGTCTCGGTTCTCTTGACCGCCTTAAGTCGGGCACCACCAAACAAGGGTTAATACCTGAACATTGTCCCTCATCTACATTTTCACATGCCTATAGCTGCCTAGGGGGTCTTCACTCTCTCTCTCTCTCTCTCTTGATATATATATATATATATATATATATACCGGTATATATAATCTATATTTTTATTAATTCCACCACAACACCAAACACCCCCAATGAAATTAATTAATGTATATATGATCCACCGGGATTGGAACCCGGGTTATCACACACAGATTTTTGCCACCTTAACCATTACACCACCAGGACGGTTAAAGGTGTATGCACACGCCTACGACATATTATCCATTCTCGAATACTGGATATTAATCTAATCATGTTCATATTCCCAACCGCGCTATGGTAGCCTACTGTTTAAGTGAGAGGAAGGAATATTCATGGGGCACAGATCATATAGACCGGCTTCGCTACGAAATATCCCTGAACCTACTGATAATATAATATTATATTTTTATTAATTCCACCACAACACCAAACACCCCCAAATTAAATTAATTAATTTATAAATACAGGCATATATATATATATATATAAATATATATATATATATATAATTATATATATATAATTATACAGTCTATAGTCTATGGTCTATGGTCCAGACCATCAGATTGACCTTCCATGCTTCTAACACCTTAAGTCCCCACAGTCCCCCAACCAGCATCATAGTGATCTGCATACGGGCTCCAAAACCTAGGGAACGACATCAACAACAACAACAACAACAATTTCTACCAACCTACCCAACAACACAATCTTAAAACCATCAGCTGGAATTCTTCAAGGAGACACCAAATACCCATCTCACCTCAGTGTTTTTGTCCAGGGTTTTCTCGCTGTTTGTTGATAAGTGGAGGATATGTTGGGATTATAGCCTTGTGTGGTGGGTTATGTAAGAGAGAGAGAGAGAGAGAGAGAGAGAGAAAGAGAGAGTGTCTGTGTGTAGTTTCCTAAGATGTGGAGGACGTGTTGGGTTATAATCTTGTGTGTAAGAGAGAGAGAGAGAGGGAGAGAATGATTATGTGTGTGTGTGTGTGTGTCTGTCTTTCTGCCTGTGTGTATGTGTGTGTGTGTACCTCATAAATTATTCAACTACATAATGCCAAATTTATTCCCCAATCTTATAGTTATTGGACTCTGCAATCACTGGACAAAGTATTAGTTCTTTGTGGGTTAGTGATAGTTCTGGTGTGTGTGTTATCTATCTCTCTCTCTCTCTCTCTCGAACGAACGAACAGACGAGAGAGAGTAGCTATAAACGGAACAGAATCCGACTGGACACCAGTGAAAAGCGGTGTACCACAGGGATCAGTGCTGAGTCCTATCCTTTTTATAATTTACATAAATGACCTAGACGTCGGGATCAATAATTACATCTCCAAATTTGTCGATGACACCAAAATACGAGACACCATATTAAACGAAGAAGATCGTATAAACTTGCAAGCAGATCTCAAAAAAATTGAAGAATGGTTTGTAAAGTGGCAAATGCCTTTCAATATTGCTAAATGGCAATTAATTCAATGTGGCAACTCAACAAGAACTATAAATATAGCCTCTTTGACCAAAATATAAATAAAGTTCCAAAGGCCCAAAATCTCGGTATAATCATTAGAGACAACCTGAAATAATCAGACCAATGTGCAGCAGCAACGAAGAAGGCCAATAGAATGCTAGGTTACATCAAGCGGACCTTCAAATATATGAGTGAAGATATAAATATACCACTATACAATAGCCTAGTAAGACCGCACCTTGAATAAGGTGTGCAGTTTTGGTCGCCATACTTAGTAAAAGACATTGAAATGATGGAGAGAGTACAGGGAAGAGTGACCAAACTAATCCCAACTCTAAAAAACAAAACATACGATAACAGACTGAAAAAACTTAACTGATTCTCACTCAAGAAGAGAAGGTTAAGGGGCCAACTTAATGAATGTTTCAAAATCTTAAAAGGCTTTACCAGAGTAGACACAAAAGTGTTGTTCTCTTTGAATTATCTTCCCACTCTAAATAACGGCATGAAGCTGCCAACCAGAATAGCTAACCTAGATGTCACTAAGAATTTCTTTAGCTTTACAGTAGTATAATAAACGAGTGGAACAAGCTACTAAATAATGTAATTGCCAGTACATCTATCAATATGTTTAAGAACCGACTTGATGCCCACCTGAGAATAACAGGAGTTTTTAAAAGATATTATTAAGCTCCCCCCCTCCCCCCACACACACACTGGATCGCCTGTAGGCTCTGCAAGATTCCTGAGAGTTGACGTGGAGGATTCAGCCATGGCGTGTCGGCCCCTACTAACCGGAGGTCTATGGTAACTCTATGGTAACTCTCTCTCTCTTTCTCAGTTGAAAAGAGCGACAACAAAAATACTGTATATTGTATGTATATTTTACTATAGGTTGCGTGAATCATCCTTTCCATTACTAACTATTCTATACATTTCTTCAGGCAGTTTCCAGTCCCTGAAAGGTTATTCTGCCTTGCTATCCTATCCTTCTACTTTCCTTTACTATAAGGGTTGCTATCTCTACTAGGATTAAGTCCTGGCCACCTCGCTGGCATCGCAAGGTCTGTGTGTCCAGGGTTTCTATGTAAATATCACTCTCACTCTCATTCTTCTCTCTCTGACTCTCACACACTCACTCTCTCTCACACCCAACCACACACACACTGTCTTTCTCATACACACACACACTCACTCTCTCCTCTCTCCCTCCCCCCCCCCCCCCCCCGCCCCCCCACATTAACACTCCCAGATAAAGGGGTAATATTATGCATCACTATTCACACCCAACCATTAGCAATATTTGTTTGTTTGTCTTTCTTTTCTTTTTTTCTATTATTTGTTTTGACATATTAGAGAGTCGTGTTCGGACCTTGGGGAAAAAATATACAGAAAGTGGTTAATGTTTATCTATATACAGTATATATTCATGTATTTATTATTATTATTATCATTATTATTACTTGAGTTACTTGAGAAGTGCGTGCGGAGGTACATGGAGACAGACGAATGAGGAAGTAAGAGAGAGTTGTGGTGTGGATGTAGATGTGCTGGAAAGTGTGAAAAGGAGCACCTTGAGATGGTTCGGCCATATAGAACGTATGGGAAGTGAGAGAATGACTAAGAGGGTGTACGAGGGCGAGGTGGAAGGACAGAGAGGGAGAGGTAAACCGAGAAAGAGGTGGAAGGATGGAGTGAAGAAGTACATGAATGAAGGTGGTGCTGGTTGGGAGGATGGGCGTCGACTGACTGGGGACAGAGGTACATGGGGGTGTTTCGTTCGTGGCCACCCCTTCGGGGATCACGGCATCGGGCAATAGATAGATAGATAGACTATTGTTGTTGTTTTCTTTTTACATATTACAGAGTCGTTTTCGGACCGAAAATATAAATATCATTATCTATATATATATTTATGGATTTCTATATTTTTTGACATATTAGAGAGTCGTGTTCGGACCTTGGAAAATAATGACTTGCTGGTATATATTATGTATATTTTTATATATATACTGTATATATTTATTTACCGGTATTTGTATTTGTTATTTATATATTTTTATGTTATTTTACATATTAGAGAGTCGTGTTCAGACCATGGGAAAACATAAATAAAAATTCGCCAGTATTTTTTTTTTTTTTTTTTTTTTTTACATACTAGAGAGTGGTGTCCGGACATGGGGGACAGTATACAGTATTTATATATATATATATATACCTATATATATATATTATATACAGTAAGGGATTAGAAATGCCCTATGTGCCTTCTACGTCGTAAGAGGGGACTAAAGAGGTTGGGTCGGTGGGCTTGCGACCCCCACCCGGAAAAAAATACGTAGCAACGATAAACGAACAATCAACCTCGGATGCGGACAAACCCTGTGTTGACTAACCCCGACCGACTATGGACAAGCGTACGGACATTCTGAGAATAGGTACATGGAATGTGAGTGGCATGAATGATAGCACAAAAGAGAGAGAGGTACTGGAAGTGTTAGTGAATGCCAGGTTGGATGTATGTGGAATGACGGAGACCAAATGGAAGGGTACAGATGTGAGAGAGTGGGAGTGTGGAATGGGTGTGTGTGCTGGAGTGAGTGAGGGAGCAGCGAAAGAAGGTGCGTGTTTGTTTGTAAGTAACAAATGGAAGGAGCGTGTAAGAGAATATGGGTCTGTGGGTTCAAGGATTGTGTGGATGAGAATGAAAGTAGGAATACAAACTTGGGTGATTGTTTGTGTGTATGCTCCGACAGAGGATAAACTTGTAAGAGAGAAAGAGGAGTTCTGGATGAATGTGGAGGCGTGCCTAGATAAGTTTGACCAAAACGAAAGAATATTTCTGATTGGGGATATGAATGGTAAGGTGGGTGATAGGAAAGTTGATGGAGTGGTGGGATGGTGGGGGGTACCGTCAGAGGTGATTGGTAATGGTAGTGCACTTGTGGACGTATGTGTGGGGAGGAGGTTTTGGATAGCCAACAACTTCTTCAGACACAGAATGATACACAGGTACACATGGAAAGTGGTGTGGACGATGAAAAGGAACTCTCTAACAAATTGAATTGATAAGGCCAGTGGTGGAACGAAAGTCACTGATTGATTATTTATGTGTGGATGAAAAAATGAAGAAATCTGTGATGGATGCTAGGGTATATAGGGGTATTGGAGGGGGTCTGTCTGATCATTATGTAGTAGTAGCTAAGGCTAGGATACAAAAGAAGCGGGTGAGGAGAGCTGGAGGGAGGCGAGAGGAAGGTGGAATGGTGAGGATGTTGTAGAGGCTACAGGAGGAGGAAATCAGGGAAGAGTACAGGAGAGCAGTAGAAAGACGACTAGGTGGGTTCGACCTGGAAGATATGGAGGAAGTGGAGGAGATAAGCAAGGTGTTTAAGGAAAAGATCTGTGCAGCATGTGAGGAGGTGTGTGGAGTGAGGAGAAGAGGGAGGGGAGTTAAAGGTACAGCATGGTGGACAGAAGAGGTAAAAATAGCTGTGGAAGACAAGAAGAAAGCGTATAGAGAGTGGTTGGGTAGTAGAGGGAATGAAGATTTGGAGAGGCAGAAACGAGCTAGGTACGTGGAGAGAAAGAGAGTGGTGAAGAGAGTAGTGAAGGAAAGTAAGAGAAGAGTAGATGAGGAATTTGGAAGGAATCTGAGTGTAAAATGGAGGGAGTGTAGGACACTGTTCTGGAAAGAAGTCAAGAAAGTTAGGGAAGGTAGCAAGGGAAACAGTAAGGGTATGAAAGATATGAATGGGAGAATGCTAGCCGAGAAGCAAGAGAGAGTCGAAAGATGGAGGGAGTACTTCAACGAGTTGCTAACTGTAAGGAATGAAGAGCCAGCAAACATAGTTGGATATGGTATGGGAGGGAGATGAGGAGAAGTAGTGGAGGAGGAGGTGGGGATCAGGAGGTCAGAAGTGTGGGAAGCCATGAAAAGGGTGAAGTTGGGGAAAGCACCAGGAACAGATGGAGTGTGTGGGGAAATGTTGAGGTATGTGTGGTGAGATAGTGATCGAATGGGTATGGAAAATGTGCAACTAGCATGGGAGAAGGGGAATGCACCTGATGACTGGAACACAGGCATAATAGTCCCCTATATAAGGGCAAAGGGGAAAGAGGAGTGTGTGGCAACCACCGAGGAATATGTCTTTTAAGTGTAGTAGTTAAGGTGTACAGTAGGGTAGTGATTGAGAGAGTGAGAGTGAGAACCGAGAAATGGATAGGCGACGAGCAGGGAGGTTTTAGGAAGGGAAGAGGATGTGTAGATCAGATTTTTACCCTGAATTGTGTTGTGGAGAAATATCTGGAAAAGCAACAAAAAGTGTATGTTGCCTTTATGGACTTGGAGAAGGCCTATGACAGAGTGGATAGAGAAGGTATGTGGAAAGTACTTAGAATATACGGAGTAGATGGCAAGTTGCTGAAAGCAGTGAAGAGCATGTATGAGGGTGCAAAGGAGGCAGTACGTGTGGAGAATGAGCAGAGCGAGTTCTTTGACCTGAGTGTTGGTTTGAAACAGGAGTGTGTGATGTCCCCGTGGTTGTTTACTGTATATATGGATGGAGTCATGAAAGAAATACTAGGAAGAGCAGTGGATGTTGGTGTATAGCTGAAAAGGGAGGGAATTGAGTGGAGGCTGCCTATACTGCTGTTTGCGGATGATACAGTTCTGATCAGCGATAATGAATGGGAGTTGCAGGGTCTGGTAAATGAGTTGGAACAGTCTGCGGAAAACGGTATTTGAAGGTAAATGCGGGGAAGAGCAAGGTTATGGTCTTCAAATGGGGTGAAGTCACAGAGTGTGAGGTGAAGCTGAACGGTCATGCTATGGAGATCGTCAGCTCTTTTAAGTATCTGGGCAGTGTGTTGAGTAAAGATGGGACTATGGATGAGGAAGTGCGGGAGAGGGTGCAACAAGGGGAAGAGGGTTGTAGGAACGTTGCAAGCAGTAACAAGAAATAGGGTGGTCAGTATGGAAGTACAAAGGAGTACAAAGGAAATCAAGCAACAACAGATCTAGTGACCCTTCTAGGTTGCTTGTCCTCCAAAACACTGAGGATCAAGTGTCCAAACAGTGGTTTAGAGTGGGTAAGGGAACATTGGAAAGCGAATTACTGCCCTGGAACTAATGTCCGTGGCAGGATTAGGAAGTTAGTAGGGGACAGATGGCTTAGTAACTGAGGGGGGGATAATATAAAGTTATTCATTTACAAACGCAGTCAGTCGCGGGTTTGATGCGAGATATTTGTCTAGGCGGAGTTTAAATGAATCAACGGTGATGCAGTCTATAACGTTTCGGGGAAGCCCATTCCACAAGTGACAACTCGATTGAAGAAGAAATTCTTAGATTCGTGTGAGTTAAAAGATTTACCAATAATTTTGCAAACCGTTTCCCGCGTGTAATTAGCTTGGTCGATAGTGAAGTACTTACTACAGTTCATATTGTCGATGCCTTTGATGATTTTGAACACTTGAATTAAGTCACCTCTTAATCTGCGCTGGGTTAAAGGAAATAGATTTAATTCTCTAAGACGCTCTTCGTATGGTTTGTTCTTTAGGCTAGGTATCATTTTGGTAACTCTACGTTGAACTCGTTCTAGCTTGTTTATATCTTTTTGGTAATAAGGGCACCAGGATTGAACGCAGTATTCCAGAAGAGGGCGGACTAAGGAATTGTAAAGGGTTAGGATAACTTCTTTGGATTTATGCTCAAATGACCTGCCTATAAAGCCAATTATTTTGTTTGCCTTCTTAACAACTTCTGAACATTGTTGACTCGGTTTTAGGTTACTCGATATTGTTACTCCCAGATCGGTTTCTCTGTTTACATTCTTAAGCTGAGTGCCATTCATCGAATAGTTTGCTTTCTCATTTAGGTATCCGATATGTACTACTTTACATTTATCCGCATTGAAACTCATTTGCCAAATTTGGGCCCAACATGACAATTTATCTAGATTGTGTTGCATATCGTCAACTTGTTCTTTTGAGAGTACGCTATTTGCAATTTTTGGTATCGTCAGCAAATTTTGAGATTGTACAGGTGAGACCCTCATCTATGTCGTTGATGTAAATTAGAAAGAGAATTGGTCCTAGTACCGATCCCTGGGGTACCCCGCTACTTACATTGGTCCATTTAGATGCCTTACCGTTTATGACTACTCTTTGCTTTCTGTCGCTGAGCCAATTTTCTATCCATTTCAACACACCGTCTTGTATTCCATGCGCTTTTAGTTTTAGCAGTAAACGTTTGTGGGGAACTTTGTCAAAGGCCTTTTGAAAATCAAGGTATATAATATCTACAGCTTTACTCTCATTGTAGAGGTTGAGGATATCGTGGAAGAAGTCTAAGAGGTTTGTTAAACAGGAACGTTTTTACGAAAGCCGTGTTGAGTATCTTTAAGTATGTTATTTTCCTCTAAGTGATTTACGAGTCTGTCTCGTATGACCGTTTCTAGCATTTTACATACAACTGAGGTTAAGCTAATTGGACGATAGTACTGGGTAGGGATTTGCTGCCTTTTTTGAATATCGGTGTTACGTTGGCTAGCTTCCACTGATCGGCATAGTTCCAGACTGCAAGGATTTATTGAATAGTAATGTCAGTGGTTTGGAGAGCTCATCCTTAGCTTCCTTTAGAACTCTAGGCGAGATTTTATCAGGTCCAGGCGTCTTATTTACCTTGAGTTTATCTAAACAATTCAATACTTCTCTCTCTGTAACGGTGATATTGCTTAGAACATCTGAATTATCAATCTGAATCGGCGATGGTGTAGGGATATCACTGAGGTCTTCTGTTGTAAAAACTGATGCAAAGAAGGTATTGAGGGCATTACTCATTTGTACTTCGTCTTTGGTGTATTCTCCATTTTCATCGACTAACGGTCCAACAGTTGAAGTAACTACTTTTTTCTTTCTGATATAACTATAGAATTCTTTCGGGTTTGTTTTACTTTGATTCGCAATATGTAACTCTAAGGTCTTTTTACTTTGCTTAACCCTCCAGCCCCGGCTATGTATTATATATTCTCGAAAACCGGGTGTTTTGGCCGAAAAACGTCTAGGCTAGGCTACCGTATATTCGTTAATCAGACTGCTTCCCGCATTCCCGCGCATCCCCAAGCGTAGCTGTGTTATTTACCTGTAGAATGGCATTAAGTAGAGCTCTCTAAGTCAACTGGTTGAGCTGTGATGATGATTTCATTGGAGATAACTTTATGATCAAAACAGCCACTTTACACTACTATTCGATACTTAACAACAACATACAGGCACACAAGAACAAGCGCCGCTCTCCTTCTTGTGGCCGGAGATGCGGGGCGTCGGTCCAGCCGGCTGTTGTTTACATGCGTCGGACCGACGCCTCGCACACGAAGCTCACAGGCTTTCAACTACAGGGGTGTTCAAGAGTCCTTCCGGGTTCCTGGTATATGCTTTTTTATGGGCGTTTAAGAGCCCATCCGTGTTGAGTGGGTTAATTAACTTTTTGGCTTTGCGTCGTAGCTCTACAAATTTCAGCCGTTCTTCGTCATTTTGTGAGGATTTTAATCTATCATTAGCAAATTTTTTAGCAAGCTGGCAGTTTGAAATATCTTTATTCCACCATTTGGGCTTATTATTATGGCCTGGACGACGTATTTTCGATGGTATGCAGTCTTGCACTGCTTTTAGGTAAGTGGCTTCGAATAACTTCCAAGATGTATTTATGTCGTTATTGTGAATTAAAAAGCTCCAGTCAGTTTCTTTAAACATAGCTCTAAGTTTATGGAAGTTTGCTTTCTTGAAATTAGGGACTTTTTCGATGCTACTATTTGGTTCGTTACTAGTAAAGTTTAAAGTGAAAGTTATCGTACGATGGTCGCTGTTACTGAATTCATCACCAACATTCAAATTCTCTATTAATTCTTCTTTTGTTGCAAGTACAATGTCAAGAACGTTATTACCACGGGTTGGCGTTCGAACAAATTGATAAAGCGAACTCTCTTGCAAGTTCGTATACAAGTCATGTCCGGAGTGTGAAGTAAGAGTATCGCCCCACTTGGTCACAGGTAAATTAAAGTCGCCAAAAATTACGGTATCTTGTGAGTTACTTACATCTGCAATTTGTTCGTAAATTTCTCGGTCAGTTTGCACTGATTGAGCTGGAGGTCTGTATATTAATGCAAGTATTATTTTTGTACCTTTATTATTTTTTATTAGCACAAAAGATGCGTCGACGTTCACAATTTGAGGTTTTGACAAGAGGGTAGGGTTAAGACTTTCTTTGATATAAAGTAAAACGCCACCTCCATTTCGATTTATTCGGCTTTTCTCAAACATTACATAACGGGAAGTGAATACTCTGCTAAAAAGTCTCTATCTTCTGTATTGAGCCAAGATTCTGTTATGCCAATCACATCATAATTTTCTGTAAACACTAGCTCCTCTAAATCTGAAAATTTATTGCGTATGCTACGAGCGTTTGCATAGAAAACCTTTAAATTTGTTTTTTTAGAACTCACGGAACGCTCTTTAATAATTTTTTGGTTCTTGTCGGATCTACATTTATGTTCATGGCTGTCCTCGGTCCTCGCTGTCTTCGGTCCTTATCGCTGGTGGTCCTCGGTTGCCTCTGTTTTTTTCTTGGCGTTGGATGATTTATGTCACTGCTGCTTCTTCTCGGATGGCGTTTTTTGATCCATGGCTGCGGACAGCTTCGTGTAGGAGACGACCCATGCGTGCTGAACCCACAGGGTTTAGATGAGTGCCATCCTTGCGGAACAGAGTAGGCTGGTTGTAGAAGTTGTCCCAGAGGTTGATGAATTCAACTTCTTCCCTCAGACACAAATATTTTAGTCGGCTTTTTGTGCTGAAGGCCTTGTCGTAGAATTTGTCAGGTGCGTCGATCTTGGGGAGAATGCCTGAAATTATGATATTCCTTGACTTGTTTTTGTAGTGCTGGATCATCTTGCGATATTTCTCCATCAACTCTTCGGATCTGGTGCGCATGACGTCATTTGAACCAGCATGGATGACAAAAAGGGTATTTTCATTTGCAGTCCTTGCATGACAGTGTGGTAATCCCGACACTGACTTACGGAAGCGAAGCATGGACGTTGGTTGAGAGACTCAGACCAAGAGTGAGAGCAGTGGAAATGAATTACCTAAGAAGTGCGTGCAGAGTTACATGGAGGGATAGGCAGACTAATGAGGAAGTAAGAAGGAGGTGTGGTGTAGAGGTAGATGTGCTGGAAAGTGTGAAAAGGAACAACTTGAGATGGTTCGGCCATATGGAACGTATGAAAAGCAAGAGAATGACTGAGAGGGTGTACGAGAGCGAGGTGGAGGGACAGAGAGGGAGACGTAGACCGAATGAGAGGTGGAAGGATGGAGTGAGGAAGTATATGAACGAAGGCGGTGCTGGTTGGGGGGAAGGGCGTCGACTGACCGGGGACAGAGGTGCATGGGGATAAGAGAAGAGCATATATGCATGTAATGTGCATATATTTATGTATATGTATGTCTGTGTGTACGTGCTGTCAATGGTTCGAGCCCGGTTGAGAATATAAGGTATATAATATATATATGTACTGTACGTGTATTTATATTTTTATGGTCATATGCACATATGTATGTAAATATACGTACATATGAGCGAGAACATATTGCTCACTAGCGCAACTTCTGATTATAAATCTATGCATAGCATATCTATTATTAAGTGTTCGCGTATCTTCATCCATGTTTCCACCCTTAACAATAGAACGCCCAGCTCTTCCATATTTCGCCTTCTGTCTCACACACACACAACACACACACACACACACACACACACCACACACACACACACACACACACAACACACACAACACATACACACACACACACACACACCCACACAACACACACACACCTGCACTACCGAGGATTAACCTCCCATTGTAGTACCCGCACCCTCTTTACCTCACTTACCAAAACAGTTTCTGTATGTATGTATGTCTGTGTGCATACGTGAGCGTTTGTGTATACGGACATGTGCACACTTACTGCATGTTCTTATGTTCCTATATATGTATGTATATGTATGTGCGCACGTACGTGTATATACGTATGTTCTGTATATGAGTAAGTTAATAAATGTGTAAATGTACTGTATATCACTTACTCTCATGGTTATTTTATGATAATTTGTATTCTGCACATGCATCATTATTGTATTTATTTATTTTGTTTGTAAACTAAGCTTACCATCCTCATATCTGTACATCTCATGTTCATCCACTAAATTGTAAAATGTGTATTTTCAGCTCATGAGGCTGCCATTCTTTAATAAACCGTTTATTATTATTATTATTATTATTATTATTATTATGGGGGCGGTTCGTTCATGGCCACCCCTTCGGGGATCGCGGCGTCAGGCAATTGATAGATAGATAGAAGTCTGGTTAGTTCTTATCTTTTTATGAATGGTAGGAAATGGTAGGACAGTACCTGCCTGACCTTTGCTGAGTGAGGACCTGTCCCTAGTGACTCCCAGTGAATTATCTTTGCCCATAGTGTGGTGATAGTGTTAACGCTTTCTTAAAATGGCTGGTGTTGACGAGATTGCTACCTCCTCTCATATTCTCCAGCTTTGTCTTGCATTGCAAGAAAGGCTGGATAATGTGGAGAGAGAGGTGCAGTCTCTCAAAGACAAGAATTTGGCCTTAAAGCTGACTTTGGCTGACAAGAAAAGTGAGAATAGTGCAACTGCTGTTAGGGATCGTGATGCTCCCTGGACAGTTGTTCCAACAAGTGCAACAACCTGCAAATTTCTACGGCGGCCAGTTGCCCTCAGCAACAAGTTCATCACCTTGGATGACGAATGTGATGGTGAGTCTGCGAGTGCTTCCTTCGGCGAGGAAACCAGGAGAAAGGTAAGTAAGTTGCCTCCAAACACAGGGAATGCTGTGACTGCTGCCCCCCAGGAGTACCTTCAACTGCTGCCCCAGGAGTTCCTGCCGCTGCCGCAGCTGCTACCAAGTCATCGACAAGGAGAGGCAAGTCCTTCTCAATTGTTGGGGACTCCATGGTCAGACACTTAGCTAGGTCCACCTGTACTGATATTAGGAAGCTTGTCTGTCTGCCTGGTGCCGGGGTTGGGAAGGTGTTAGAGGACATTGATTACATCATGAAAGATATTGGAGATAGCCCCATTATCTGTCTCAGTACAGGGAGCAATGATGTTGGTAAAGGTAGGACGGAAGTACTGCTTCGGCAGTACAGGGAGGTGTTAGATAAAGTTAGGAGGAAGGGAGGCATACCTGTAGTACACAGTATCTTGCCACGGAGAGGGGTCAGCAAGGAATGGTCATCTAGGGCAATTGGTATCAATTGTCGGCTGGAAAAATACTGCAATGCAATTAATGCAATACCATTCCTTGATAACTGGACCCGTTTCTATGGTAAACATCAGTTGTACGCACAGGACGGGGTTCATCTTTCTCGGCTAGGGGTGGCAAATTTAGCTAGGTCAATAGATAGGATTGTCGCGGGGTTTCGCTGAAAATAAAGCCTGAGAATATGAGTAAGAATAATTGTCTAGATAGGGTAAATTGCCGTACTGGTACATCAGATAGGAATAAAAAATATCAGTCACAGGATTTTAATTGTACTGCTAGTAGAAATATTGAAGGTGTAACAGAAGATGGGAATTCAGTTAGAAATAAAGGTAAATCCGATACCAGTAAAATAAATTCATTGCGATTATATTATACAAACTGTAGGAGTTTATGTAACAAAATGGATGAACTTAGAGCACTTGTTAGCAACGAAAATATAGACATTATAGCACTGACTGAAACATGGATTAATACAGAATCAAGATTTTTTTTAGCAGAATTCCATATACCAGGATATAGTTTGTTTAAACGCGACCGAACAAGTAGGAGGGGCTGCGGAATAGCAGTGTTTGTCAGGAGTTCTTTAAAAAGCTGTATTAAATCAGGTATTAGACTAAATACTGATAACGAAAGTGTTTGGGTAGAGGTTAGCGAAGGTAGTGAGACCATAATTATTGTAGTTATTTATAGACCACCAAATATGAGTAGAAACGAAGGTACAGCTTTATGGCAGGAAGTGAAAATAGCATCAAGGTTTAGCAATGTGTGTATTATGGGGGATTTTAATTTTCCGAATATTGATTGACAGCATCAAATCGGCGACTCAGATTCAAAAGAGTTTATTGAGGCGGTACAGGATAGTTTTTTATTTCAATTCATAGACTCGCCTACTAGAGGTAATAATATCCTCGATTTAGTTCTCAGTAATAATGAACAAATGATAAATAATGTAGAGATAGGAGACCAACTAGGAAATAGTGATCATAAATCAATTTATTTTAACATACAATGGACAGGAAAGGCTAAAGAGAATACGACACTTATCCCAGATTTCAGAAAAGCCAATTATGGTGGATAAGAAGAGCCTAAAGAGTCGATCCTATGGTTAAACTATTAAGTGGACCCAGGTGCGCTAATGAACATACTCTCTCTCAGATACCTGTCTTAACCCAGGATAATTTGTCAGCTACATATAATCATTTTATTTCTTCACTCCACAAGGCGTAAAATAAATATATCCCAAATTTGTTCTTTAGATCAACACAGAACCAACCCAATTGGATGAATAATAGACTATTAGACCTTCTAGGAAAAAAGAGAGGAATATATCGAAAAATTAAGAAAGGCGAAATTCACCAACTTGCTTACTATCAGAATCTATCAAGAGAGGTTAAAAAGGTATAAGGACAGACAAAAGAAATTATGAAATCAGGATAGCCAATGACTCAAAAAATAACCCTAAGGGTTTTTACCAGCTATATAAAGCTAAAGTTAGAGATAAAATAGGCCCCCTTAAAACTTCGATAGGAGAAATGACAGAAAATGATTTAGAAATGTGCAGTACATTAAATAGTCAGTTTCTATCCGTTTTCACTAATGAAAATTTGGCACAGATTCCAGAAGTCCGTAAGGTATATAGCGATAGTATAGAAAATAGGTTAAGTACGGTTACTATAAGTAGAAATGATGTGCTTAAGGAATTTGACAGACTGAAACCTCATAAATCGCCTGGTCCCGATGGGGTATATGCTAGAGTATTAAAAGAATGCAGAGATGAGTTAAGTTACCGATTAACATTTTTGTTTAACAATTCATTAGAAACAGGTATAGTTCCAGAAGCTTGGAAGCTTGCAAATGTAGTTCCGATTTTCAAAAAAGGTGATAAATCAATAGCATCCAATTACCGTCCCATTAGTCTCACTTCAATCATAGGAAAGCTACTAGAGTCAATTATTGCTGGGAAAATGAGAAACCACTTAGAAACATTTAACTTAATCAATTCTTCTCAGCATGGATTCACTCAGGGACGTTCTTGCCTTACTAATTTGCTTAGTTTTTCCTCAGAGGTATATGAAGCAGTAGATAATGACAAGGCATACGATATTATATATTTAGATTTCAGTAAAGCTTTCGACAGAGTCCCTCATGAGAGATTGATGAGAAAGGTTGAGGCACATGGAATAGGTGGGGCGTTGTTAGGATGGATTAGGTCATGGCTAAAAGGTAGGAAGCAGAGAGTCAGCATAAATGGTACTAAGTCAGAATGGGGATCAGTCAAGAGTGATGTCCCCCAGGGATCTGTATTAGGTCCTCTGTTGTTTATTATATACATAAATGACCTTGATTTAGGTATAACTAGTAGGATAAGTAAATTTGCAGACGATACCAAAATAGGGAGTAAAATTGATTCAGTTAGAGATATAGAGTGTCTGCAAAGGGATCTAGATACCTTACACGAATGGTCAGTAAAATGGCAGATGAAGTTTAACATTGACAAATGCAAGGTATTAAAGATAGGGAAGATGCATACAAATGTTAAATATAAACTAGCTAATATGGAATTAGAAAACTCAGACTGTGAGAAAGATCTAGGTGTGTTTGTTAGCAATGATTTGAAGCCTAGAAAACAATGTATAAGCGTTCGTAACAAGGCAAACAGGATTCTCGGGTTCATATCTAGGAGTGTGAGTAACAGAACTGCTGATGTTATCTTAAAACTTTAGTTGTCATTAGTGAGACCCCATATGGATTATGCTGTTCAATTTTGGTGTCCTTATTACAGAATGGACATAGATTCATTGGAGAGAGTACAACGTAGAATGACAAAAATGATCCATAATATTAGAAATCTTCCGTATGAAGAAAGGTTGAAGAAATTAGGCTTACATTCGTTAGAGAGACGCAGAGTTAGAGGTGATATGATAGAGGTATTCAAGTGGGTTAGTGGAATTAATAAAGGAGACATGAAAAATTTACTAAAGCTCAGTGATAGCGAAATAACTCGTACAAATGGTTTCAAATTAGATAAATTTCGTTTCAGAAAAGATATAGGCAAATATTGGTTTGGTAACAGAGTTGTAGATGGGTGGAATAGGCTACCAAGTGATATAGTGGGATGAAGAACGATAGGGAGCTTTAAGATAAAATTAGATAGGCATATGGACGAGATGGGTTGGGTGTGAGGGGGATCTAGCAGGTGTGGGCCAATCGGCGCTCAGCAGACCCCGTAATCTTGTGTTAATCTCTGACCGTTTTGGTGGGGTCAGTACTCAAGGTATTGGTGAGATGGGTCTATAATTGTGCCTTGTAGTTGGGGTTGGGTGTGGCAGGGATCTGCCTTGTATGGGCCGATCGGCTTTTTGCAGACTCCCATTTTCTTATGTTCTTATGTTCTTAAGTTTGTGTTGTTTATATGATATTTTTATGAATGGTTTTCTGGTTGGTTTATTTTATCTGTTTATGAATGGTAGGAAGTTTGGTTTTGTTTTATGGTCTTATGTTTGGTAGTCTGGTAGTTTATTTTCATCAACATACAATTACGTTAATAATGTATACAAGTAAAAAAATAGAGAGCATAATTAAATCACTGGAATGATTTAATGCAAACAAGAAGAAGGTATAATTAAAGTTACTCTAAACAATAATAAACTGTCACTCCTATATTAAAGAAAGTGAATGAAAGTCCTAAAGCATCGAACAGGAATCTTCTGAAGAAAGTCTGATGCTGCTTAAGATGATCAAATCGGATTTTGAACTGTTATATAAAGCAGGAACAAGATATGACAAGTGTAGGGACATACA
Source organism: Paralithodes platypus (assembly GCA_032716605.1). Classification (NCBI taxonomy): domain Eukaryota; kingdom Metazoa; phylum Arthropoda; class Malacostraca; order Decapoda; family Lithodidae; genus Paralithodes; species Paralithodes platypus. The sequence continues at coordinate 721,227 of CM064537.1, read as the reverse complement.
GTGTTAATTGGCACGGGAATAACGATAAATGCGCAATAGTATTATCTTCAACAACAAAAGAAGTACTTCCTCAGGCAACGCAAAAGCCTGCTCGGGTTGTGCAACTCAACAACAACCAAGGCTTACAATCAACGTGAATAAAAATGCTGCATACATAACATAAGAGTTTATAATCCTAATCGGGTGTCTGCTAGGCGAATAAAGTCTAGCTGGGATGTCGTAGGCTAGGAAACAATGGCTGAGCAAGCGGCTCGTAGCCTAGCGAGGTCCTTAAGACTGTACGTCCAAGTTACGTTAAATGACGGGGTGCTCTCTTGAGAGATCCAGATCACTAGTATCTGGTTCTCTCCTGGCGACCCTCTTCAAGTCAAAGCAAAACGAGTTAGCACAGTGCTGGGTGGCAGAGGCAAAAGCCCTCACTCGCAACACAGTGCTAAACTCACAAGGTACACAGTCAGAAAGACAACCTAGGCTTCCCACGTATCCGTTGCGATTGTACAAGTTCAACAAAACCTGGTACTCATCGGAAATCACACACCAATAGCCTTACCCCAGTCTAGCATTAAATAGCCCAGCAGACAACCAAGAAATAGGTAGGGAGACACCGTGAGTGTGTCGAACCTCTACAGACAAAATGTTAACCCCTCCAAAATGTCTAACTAAACATGAAATATCTGAGAGCTTCAGCATATAATACGATGGCCGATATATGAAATCGTGCAGAACCAAAGGGGAGTTATGATGTTAAATAGATTAGAAGAATAAGAGGTAAGAAGTTGAGAGAGAGAGAAAGTGTTCTATAGGTGGAAGTCGGGGACAGATGGCAAGGGAGATGTGAAGGTTATGCTGGTCAGGCAAGCTCTGAGCAAGGAAGGCACAAAGGCAGCAGGGAGTGCGGGGGGACTACTTTCTTCTGCGGCAGAAGGGCGGCAAAGCGGCCAGCCACTCAGAGGGCCCGGCCGTGGCATGACGTCACCGAGACAACGCGTAACACTACGCGCACTACCCTCAGCCTCCTGCACTTACTCACTCACACTCTCTAGCTGTATCATTCAGTCTTATACATTAAACTTATAACTGATGATATAAAATATAATGCATTGTCACAGACGAAAATAAAGACCACTTCTATACTGCCCGTGACATGACGATTCACAAGAAAGAAAGTATAACATTGTAGATAGACTGTAGCCAAATTCACTGCCCTGGCGAGTGTTAGCGAGTAGCCAAGCGAGGGGCTGAGCCCACGTGGCGTTCTGCTAAGCTGCAGGCGTCACACCCCACCCAAGATATTAGACGCTCAACCATGAGCTCCATATCTGACAAGCAGAACCCCGATAAGACTCGCCACCCATAACCACTTCGCGACAAAGAAAGGCAAAGCTCAGTTCTCATCAAAACAAAATTGCAACCCCTCCCAACACAATAGCTTAATTCATGCTGCTATGCTCCTAGAGCGAGCTTCTACTAGCCCAGCCTTCTGAGAGAAGTACAGGTTCGACTCAGAACTTCAGCTATAACATACTTAAAAATTTAACCATTAAAGAAAGAGTTTTTATAGAATTTTCATTTTTTAAATGTTTATGGCGGCTGCACTACAGGGGCAAGCCTGATATTTCTCCACTCTCAACACACACTGACTGAACGGCGAGGGTTCTCCTGCAAACAAACCCTCCCGTGACAAACAATCAGCCAAAACATTATCAGTGCCCTTATCATGCCACACATCCAACTTGTGTTCCGGCAGCACAACAACACCTGACACTGATAACCTGCCCAGTTCATCACAAGACTGGCACTTCTCTTCGCTCTTTCCGGCAACGGGGCCTGCCAATAACCTTACACTAATTCTACCTTCGTGATGAGCGAGGGAGCCCCGATGCGGTCTATGGTATCATCAACTCTAGGTAATGGATAGGCGTCTGTCAGGGATAATGCTTCCACACTCTTGCAATCACCATACACACGGATCTTGCCACTCAACTCAGGTTGCAAACTCACTGACAACGACCACTCACGATATCCCTTATCCCTCAGACCCTTGGGCAATGGATAGGTGTCTGTCAGGGATGATGCTTCCACACTCTTGCAATCACCATACACACGGATCTTGCCACTCAACTCCGGTTGCAAACTCACTGGCAACGACCACTCACGATATTCTTTATCCCTCAGACCCTTTTTCCACCTGTCGTCTAGCTCTGTTTTCACGACAGGATGTTGAGCAAGATTTATACGGTAGGGAATTAAACTGAGCCTTGCACTGTCTCCAGCCTCCATGTCGGATTCTACCCCGTACATCAGGCCTGGAGAAGCAAAAAACATGCGGATGCACAGCCACAGCCTAGTAAACAACTTATCTCGCAGAACATGCCTAGTGCCCTCCCACAACTCAGCCGAGACCGCAGCTTCTAACCTGTAGTCTCCCTCCTTCTCCACCTTCGTCCCTAGAACAGCCAGGTCATGAGAGGGACAATCAGTACCACCTGTGCAGTCACTCCCATAGTTCATTATTGCTAAGGCTTCCCCACCGATACCATACATGCGCACCCCCGCATTCCTTACGACTACATCTGCCTGCGCAGCATCACCGCTTTTAGCGACATGGCCAGATACAGTCGGTCTATGGTAGTGCTGTTGCATTCGACTAGAGCAATATTGGGAGGCTATGCGACGACCGGGCACATACACTCCACAGCCAACCTCACCAATCTGCTCAATGTCCTCCTTCTGACCACCAACCTTGGCAACCATGGGTCGACCCTGACCTGACAACCATGTCCCACCTTGAACCACCGAAACAACGAGGCTAACGGTCTGCCAACATTCAAGTGAACTGCACACGGAACATCTTGCACCGCCTGAGTTGTGAAGCTCGGGTGCTCGGCACGACCAGTGGGGTATGAACCGAGCTGGTGCTGGAGCGCTGCACACTGCTGCTCAGGCAGGTGCTCTAACGCTTCCACAGCCACCAGACTCGTGTCCCCTGCCCACTGCTCAGCCGAGGCATGACAGTCCCAAACCTCCTCCACCTGTGCCCTACTGCCCCCCTCCCTTTCTCCACCTTGCCAGCTGCAGACCAACGCAGGGACAGTAGGCTGCTCAGGTGGTTGCCTCACAAACTCCTCGAACAGGTTCACATGACATGTTTCCCCGTCCTCGTGTTCAATAGCCCCGTTCCCACTGATATCATCAACCTCTACGATGAGAGTAAAGCTGTAGATATTATATACCTTGATTTTCAAAAGGCCTTTGACAAAGTTCCCTCTCAAACGTTTACTGCTAAAACTAAAAGCGCATGGAATACAAGACGGTGTGTTGAAATGGATAGAAAATTGGCTCAGCGACAGAAAGCAAAGAGTAGTCATAAACGGTAAGGCATCTAAATGGACCAATGTAAGTAGCGGGGTACCCCAGGGATCGGTACTAGGACCAATTCTCTTTCTAATTTACATCAACGACATAGATGAGGGTCTCACCTGTACAATCTCAAAATTTGCTGACGATACAAAAATTGCAAATAGCGTACTCTCAAAAGAACAAGTTGACGATATGCAACACAATCTAGATAAATTGTCATGTTGGGCCCAAATTTGGCAAATGAGTTTCAATGCGGGTAAATGTAAAGTACTACATGTCGGATACCTAAATGAGAAAGCAAACTATTCGATGAATGGCATTCAGCTTAAGAATGTAAACAGAGAAACCGATCTGGGAGTAACAATATTGAGTAACCTAAAACCGAGTCAACAATGTTCAGAAGTTGTTAAGAAGGCAAACAAAATAATTGGCTTTATAGGCAGGTCATTTGAGCATAAATCCAAAGAAGTTATCCTAACCCTTTACATGACTCCCTGCCTAGGCAAACTCTTTCGTCTCTGTCTATTCTCTAACGTCTTCCCTTCATGCTGGAAGTTTGCTCACATTCAACCTGTCCCAAAGAAGGGTGACCGCTCTCAACCCTCCAACTATCGTCCAATTGCTCTTATCTCTTGTCTTTCTAAAGTTTTTGAAACTATTCTTGCTTCCAAATTTCTTAAGCATTTCTCTTCTCATAATCTGCTCTCAGATCGCCAGTATGGCTTCCTTAAGGGTCGCTCTACTGGTGATCTTCTTTCATATCTTACTAACTCTTGGTCATCCTCCTTTCGGGACTTCGGTGAGACTTTTTCTATTGCACTAGACATATCGAAAGCCTTCAAAAGAGTCTGGCATAAATCTTTAATTTCTAAACTACCCTCCTTCGGTTTCTATCCCTCCATCTGTGCCTTGTCTCTAATTTCCTTTCCGGCCGTTCCATAGCCGCGGTTGTGGACGGCCATTGTTCACTTCCTCACCCTATAAACTCCGGTGTTCCTCAGGGCTCTGTCCTATCTCCTATTCTCTTTCTAATTTTTATAAATGATCTCCTTAACTGTACCTTAATTCCCATCCATTCATACACAGACGACTCAACCTTACACTACATTAGTTTTTCAGAACGCCCCAGCCAGCAATCCCTCAACACAAACGTAATGAAGCCATAGAACTCTTAAATTCTGATCTAAATACTATTTCCAATTGGGGCAGAGAAAACCTTGTTAACTTTAATGCTTCCAAAACCCAATTTCTCATATCTACCCGTCAGGATCTCCCAGCGGACTATCCCTTATTCTTCAACCATACAAAAATCAACCCTTCATCTTCTCAATATTCTTTGTCTCTTTTTCTTATGCTCTCATTTGGAAGGACCATATTACCAGTCTTGCTAAGGCAGCCTCCCAGAAGCTGGGTGTGCTCAACCGCCTTAGGGGGTTCTTTTCCCATGCACAGCTTCTTGCTCTGTACAGGGGCATAGTGCGCCCTTGTATTGAGTATTGTTCACATGTCTGGGGAGGTTCCTCACACCTTCCTAGACAAAGTTGAAGGAAGGCCTTTCGTATCATTAACTCCCGTCCACTCACCAACTCTCTGCAATCTCTCTCTCTCTCCGCCGCAATGTTGCATCTCTCTCGCTATTCTATCGCTACTATAATAATCAGTGTTCTCAGAGCTATCCCAGTGCATACCACCTCCTTTACGTAGGGCACGTGGTACCCATCTTGCAACTCAATCCCACCCCTACTCTGTGCAACTCTCCAACCCAAGAGTGAAACGTTACTCTCAAACTTTCTTCTACTCAACAGCTGAGCTCTGGAACTCTCTCCCAGAATCAGTCTTTCCCTCTTCCTATGACTTAAATTGCTTCAAACTCCGTGTGTCCAGGCATTTTGGCTCGAACGTCCCTTGATTTTGGCCCTGTCACTCTTCAACTATGGGGGAGGCACTCGCTATAGGCAGTTATGCCTTTTGCCTCCCTCAATCACATAGAAAAAAAAAAAAAAAAATTCCTTAGTCCGCCCTCTTCTGGAATACTGCGTTCAATCCTGGTGCCCTTATTACCAAAAAGATATAAACAAGCTAGAACGAGTTCAACGTAGAGTTACCAAAATGATACCTAGCCTAAAGAACAAACCATACGAAGAGCGTCTTAGAGAATTAAATCTATTTCCTTTAACCCAGCGCAGATTAAGAGGTGACTTAATTCAAGTGTTCAAAATCATCAAAGGCATCGACAATATGAACTGTAGTAAGTACTTCACTATCGACCAATCTAATTACACGCGGGGAAACGGTTGCAAAATTATTGGTAAATCTTTTAACTCGCACGAATCTAAGAATTTCTTCTTCAATCGAGTTGTCAACTTGTGGAATGGGCTTCCCCGAAACGTTATAGACTGCATTACCGTTGATTCATTTAAACTCCGCCTAGACAAATATCTCTCATTAAACCCGCGACTGACTGCGTTTGTAAATTAATAACTTTATTTTATCCCCCCCTCAGTTACTAACCCATCTGTCCTCTACTAACTTCCTAATCCTGCCACGGACATTAGTTCCAGGGCAGTAATTCCCTTTCCAATGTTCCCTTACCCACTCTAAACCACTGTTTGGACACTTGATCCTCAGTGTTTTGGAGGACAAGCAACCTAGAAGGGTCACTAGATATGTTGTTGCTTGATTTCCTTTGTACTCCTTTGTACTCCTTTGTACACTGATCCGTCGTCTGACATAGTGTCCACCGAAAATTCTCAACGTTTATAAAAAAAAGAGGAGTACTTAAACTCTCATGTAGCACTATTCACTCAAAAATGCTTGAAGACTCTTAAGTGTTATACTACTTGCCAAAAAAAAATCCGTGTCCACTATATTCCTTTAAACAAACAAAAAACAAATGACCACTACACTCCTGCAATATTTCTCTAAGTTCACAAAATCCTGAGCAAGGTCGCCATTTGTTACGACCGGGACTCCTATAAAACACTCAAGCTACCTTAGCCACTTTGATAAACGTTTGGCCAACCCTAAAAATAGCCAAATTGCAGATCAAAGTTATTCGTGTGCCCCTATCCTTGTAAATGATCCAAACAGTGCTAAAGAAAGTAAGCCTATTCACCATTTCGCCCAAATCAACCATATCCAGAATAATAACATAAATACCCTTACCCAAGACAATGTCATCATCGACCAGGGCCAAAGAGTTAATTTAAACCTTGAACAAATACCTCTACCACCCCCAATTCATGATCAAAGGCTTCTCATTCCTTTCACCCACAAGGTAGAAAAGTTAGACCAAGTTAGTACGACCGATTCTCGAGAAACAAATAATAATAGAGGCTCACACGTGTCCCTCTCGTCTCAGAGTCCGGGCTCCTTGATGCCAACCAAATCTGAGTCACTATGCACATTGGGGATAGAAAAAGAAGCCTTCAGCCCTCAGTTTCAGATACCATTTTGGGTTTGGAAATCAAAGGTACAAGTCAAGGTGAGGAACCTCATTCCTTAGTTACTGAGTTGCATCCGTGCCCTGGGAGCCCAGTAACTAGTTATCTTGCAAGCAGCGGTATATGCGCACTTGCAAAAGAAACCCTTGACTTCTCACAGACCAGCCACTCAAGGCTTTCTCAAGACTCTGTGTTTATTCACAGTGCTGAGACTGACTTATTGGTTGAGACACCCTTTGGTCAGAGCATATTAGATGACTCTATTACTTTTGATGCAAGTGTAGATAACCTTTATCAGACTACATTTGCATCACTGTACTCTTTCGAAGTTCCAAATAGTTTGCCTTTGTCATATCCGCCTATGCCTGTTAATACCTTCATTATTCCAAGTGTAGGGGAATCTTTATCCTCCATTAGACGCAGCGCGGATTGTGACCAAGGTTGTGTCGAGCCAGGGAAAGAAAGAGAGAGAAAGACGAGCGTGCCCTACGGCTGTTTCGGCCAGAGCCTACCTGTGGCGTGTGAAACCGTAGGCCCTGTAGCAACTTGTGTCGGGACAACTACAAACTACACCAGTGCCCCATACTTGATCTACCAGTGCCTCCTCTCTCTACATAAATCATATAAGTGTTTCTTATGTTCGTATTAGGTAACGATGATTGTTGTGAGGGTCTAGACCAAGGTATGATAAGGTTCACTCAATATTAACGTAATACTAGAAGATTTTCCATTCTTCCCTCTATTCTTTTATCACACGTTGCTCCCTTTGTGGGAGAACAATTTATATACTTCTACGAGTATAGGCTCCTAGGTTCATTAAAGTAGAAATATACAAACATTATCCTGGGAATAAATACATACATATTACAGTACACGTCAACTTGAACGCTTACTCAGACCTTCGTTTATACGTTACGTCTCGTCAGGGTACAAGTCCAATAGGGAATAGTTCAAGTTGCGAGTAATCTGCTCCTCAGTCATACATTTTGACTATTATATTTATCACAAATTTATGAGTTTCTAATTCATATTTAGGACTCTATGAGTTTATTGCATTAAATTGTCGCTTAGACTTATTGTTTGTTTGGAGATCAAAATATACTGTCCTATTTTCCGTACTCATCAGTGATACGTTATTTACCTCGCAGTAACTATTATCTATACTTTTGCCAAGCCATATTTGAGAGCTTGTATATTTATATCAGGACTTTATTTATTGTCATTTGAGACTATTAGTCTCATATGTTATTCATTGTATGTTCAATTGTAACTTTAGTATTCTACTTATATGAATGTTATGATAATTTTTCCAGAGACAATTATTGAGATTGTACCCTAGTTACTATGGAATAAAAAGTGTAACACCGCTTGTGTGTATTCTGTGTCCATTGCTTATTACTGAAGAATTGTATATATAGCTAAGGCTAATCTTTGCCCAGTGGAGAGGCATTACAGTTGACGATTAGCGCAGATTCCTAAGGTGGAAAGCGCAATCAGTTTATATCACGTTTTATTATAAACGTGGCATAACAATAATATTAATAAGACGTCGGCGGTACAGAAGGGGTTAAAACAAACATAGCACTCCACAAACACACATTCTGAAAAGAAAAAAATAATACAAATAAACAAAAAATAAAACAAAACAAAAACATCTTCGCCGATCTTTCAAAAGTGTTTCAAGCCCAGACTAGACATATTACAATGGTCTCGGTGATTAGCTTTGTCAACACGTAAAAGGTGTTTCTTGGTCCAATTATTATTATGTCTGTTTGTTGAGAGAGAGAGAGAGAGAGAGATAGATAGAGAGAGAGAGAGAGATTTACATACATTTACAGAAATTACACTGGCCATACATACCTTACGATCCAAACGAGGCGGTCAGGATTTAAATCTAGTAGAGATGGGAAACTTGAAGGAAACTATAGAACAGAAGAGAGAGAGAGTACAAGTGAGTGAGTATAATATTATGAGTGAGAAGAGAGTATAAGAGTGAGAGTGAGTGAAGAAATGAGTGAGTGAGAGAGAGGTGTTGTTTGTGGTTGTATCTTAGAGAGAGAGAGAATGAGAGTGAGAGTGAGTGAATAAATGAGTGAGTGAGAGAGGTGTTATTTGTGGTTGTATCTTAGAGAGAGAGAGAGAGATAATGAGAGTGAGAGTAAGTGAGAGGAAGAAGTGATTCAATTAAGGATCCGATCCTGATCTTATCCTGGAAAATTTGGATATATTATTATGAAAGAAATGCCAATTAACACAACATTATATAATATCATTATATTACACAAACGTCCATAACATCTAACCACTTACACAATGTAAAGTGTAGGATTAATACAGAATGAATGATTGCAACTGTCGCGACGTGTTTCAGTACTTCCATTTGACTATCATAGTGAGGTTGGGTTTAGTGTAACACATAGTGCATGTTCCTATATATCTACAAGGTATATGTACGAAGAGTGTGTGCTAAACCTTTAACCTTCTTGGTAGTACAGTGTTAGAGCTCTGTCATCCTGTTTGACTATCATAGTGAGGTTGGGTTTAGTGTAACACATAGTGCATGTTCCTATATATCTACAAGGTATATGTACGAAGAGTGTGTGCTAAACCTTTAACCTTCTTGGTAGTACAGTGGTAGAGCTCTGTCATCCTGTTTGACTATCATAGTGAGGTTGGGTTTAGTGTAACACATAGTGCATGTTCCTATATATCTACAAGGTATATGTACGAAGAGGTGTGCTAAACCTTTAACCTTCTTGGTAGTACAGTGGTAGAGCTCTGTCATCCTGGTTGACTATCATAGTGAGGTTGGGTTTAGTGTAACACATAGTACATGTTCCTATATATCTACAAGGTATATGTACGAAGAGTGTGTGCTAAACCTTTAACCTTCTTGGTAGTACAGTGGTAGAGCTCTGTCATCCTGTTTGACTATCATAGTGAGGTTGGGTTTAGTGTAACACATAGTGCATGTTCCTATATATCTACAAGGTATATGTACGAAGAGTGTGTGCTAAACCTTTAACCTTTGGTAGTACAGTGGTAGAGCTCTGTCATCCTGTTTGACTATCATAGTGAGGTTGGGTTTAGTGTAACACATAGTGCATGTTCCAATATATCTACAAGTACGAGTGTGTGCTAAACCTTTAACCTTCTTGGTAGTACAGTGGTAGAGCTCTGTCATCCTGTTTGACTATCATAGTGAGGTTGGGTTTAGTGTAACACATAGTGCATCTTCCTATATATCTACAAGGTATATGTACGAAGAGTGTGTGCTAAACCTTTAACCTTCTTGGTAGTACAGTGGTAGAGCTCTGTCATCCTGTTTGACTATCATAGTGAGGTTTGGTTTAGTGTAACACATAGTGCATGTTCCTATATATCTACAAGGTATATGTACGAAAAGTGTGTGCTAAACCTTTAACCTTCTTGGTAGTACAGTGTGTGACGCCTCCTGGCGTTAGCAGAATGGTTGCGTGGGGCATTGCAGCTCGCTAGCGCTCGCCAGGATGGGGGGATAGGCTACAGTTGTCCAAGAATGATCTGCTTGATTTCATTAGGGTCGTGTTGCCACAGACAGTCTAGAAATGGTATTTGTTTTGGTCTGTGACCGCGCCTTATATTTTATATTCACTATAATATAAATGTTGCTTGTGTGGGAAGCGAGCGAGAGAGAGAGAGCGAGCGAGCAGGGTGGGGGAGGTGAGTGTTGCTTTTCCTCCGCCTCCCTCCTCCCTCCCGGTGGAGTTGTTCGCCCGCATGGTCTTTTCTCTCGGTTTTGTTTGGCTGGTGGTTCCTGGCGCCTTCTGCAGGCCTGCTGCCGGGTGAAGTAGCGGCCTGTGATTGGCTGACCACCGTGCCTTTGTGTGGGATCCTGGAGGGGTCCAGAGGAGCTATTCTCCTCAGAGCTGGCCTGACACGCGTATCGTCTACATCCTTTGCAATTCTGTCCCCCATACTCGCCACTTTGCATACTATTTCTCTCTCTCGACTTCTCCTTTCTCATTCTCTAATCTTTATTAAACTCCACATCCCTTCTGGTTTCAGCATAGACGTTCACCGTCGGCCAGTCGTATTGTACGCGAAGCTCTCAGATATTTCTATGTATTAGGCTTTAATGAGGTTTGGAGAGACGGACTTTTCCGTGTGTGTCCTCTCTCGGGAAGGTTGTAGACCGGTATATGTCTCCCTGGCAGGGTGTTGAGTGATTCTGCTTAGTTATTTAAAGCTAGACTGGGGGTAAGGTTACTGGGTCGTTGTCTCCGATGTGTGCAGTGTTAGCTAATGGTGGGTTCACACATTCACGTATATTGCTCCCGTCAGCTCCCGTCTGTTGTAAACGAAGGTATATTGGTAGTTGGCAACCGATTACGTAAAACGTAATGGCATAATACGCAAAACTTTAATGAAATTACGGCCAGTCGGGGGGGTACTCTCGCATGGCGCGAGTAGAAACGAGTAGCCCACGTGGGTCGGGAATGTTGTGGGTGCGGCCAAGGCCGCGCGGTTGCTGATTCGAGTCGAATCAGGAACGTGGCTCGCCCTCACGTATGTCAAAAGACGGGGAAACTTACGATCGACCAGGCCACCACGGTCGTCTGACCAGAGCATCCTCGTCGGACGTAGCAGCTACCACGTGAGACGAGAGCTGCTCTCGTCAAATCGTAGAAAGTTCCAGTCGAACATGGAAGTATACGTTAGTTAGGCCGCATCTGGCAGAACCGCCGCACTGCGGGTTGGCGGGAAGACGCGGCATCGTTGTACGAGGGGACAACGGGACCAGCGAGGGACCCTCCAGTCACACCTCACCACACCGGAGCAGCAACCAACAAGCCAACCCTGCCATCCTCTGCACCCTGCCGAAAACAAATCGTAGCAGCGAAACGACTGCACCTATGGCTTTCATATTTTTACCAATGTACCTTACCCTTTAGGCTACCCACCACAAAAATCCCAAATCCCTCCTCCCACCCACTCGCTGACTGTCGGTCCCGTCAGAAGGAAAAAAAAGGAAAATCTGTGGCGGCGAAACGACTGCACCAATCGGTTCCATATTTGTGTGACAAGTCTCTTACCCTTCTGCCTTCCCCCCACCACACCCCCAACCTCCTCCCACCACCCACTTCTAGCGTATCCGTACGAAGAAAAGGAAAAAAAAAAAAGGAAAATCTGTGGCGGCGAAACGACTGCACCAATCGGTTCCATATTTGTGTGACAAGTCTCTTACCCTTCTGCCTTCCCCCCACCACACCCCCAACCTCCTCCCACCACCCACTTCTAGCGTATCCGTACGAAGGAAAGGAAAAAAAGGAAAATCCGTGGTGGCGAAACTACCTCACCAATCAGCTTCATATGTGTAACACAAGTCAATTACCCTTCTAACTTCCCCCAACCAACCCCAAAACCACCCTCCCACCCATACATTCCGATACCATAAAAGTCTCTGTAGTCTATAGTGTCTTTTCAGCTACTTTCGGGGACCATCGGGGACCTGATTTCTGGCGAGGGGAGTGTTTTTTTTACCATTTCTCTCCCAACTTAATAGATTTAGCCAAAAAAAAAAAAAAAAATATGGCACTGGCAGAAGCACACCGTCAAAATTGGCTGGCACTCAGCGGGTTACTCCTCCAGGATGAATTCCTCGATGTTACTCCTCCAGGATGAATTCCTCAATGTTGTTCATGGTGCCGATGAAGGACTGGGAATGGGAATGGTGTGGCCATTCCTGCCCTTTTGTAGTTCCCAGATTCCAACCCAGACCTACGTGGTTGACAAAGACTGTCTTTGTCTGTGTTTGGTCAGACGGGGTGTGCCTACGATTGGCCAGAACCGGTCCAGGTACGACCTAACAAATCCCAAGACATGCGGCCTCATCTACGCCGGTCTTGAGGGGGCGTGGCATGGGCGTGGCCTGTGTTCCCGCAAATCGTGCAGCCCATGAGGTCGAACGGGGCTATGCTTACGCACGTCGCAAACACGTACGTAGTTCAATACGACTCCATTACGTCTGACGTAACACTGGCCCCGTTACGCTAAGTCTGTCGGGAAGTGCAATAGACGTGGAAGAACGGGCGTTCAACGGCAGAAACTACTCGCGTCTTTACATAAATTGGCGATACGCCGGACGGGAGCAATATACGTGAATGTGTGAACCCACCATAAGCCCTGCACGACATCGACAGGTACTGTGGGAGCCTAGGTTGTCTTCGGGTGGGTTTACTTTGCGATCACAGCACTGGTGTGAGAGGGCCATAGCCTATCCCTCACAACATAGTGCTGTCTCTTTGTGTTGACTTCTGAGGGATCGCCAGGATAGAACTAGGTACTAGAAACCTAGATTTATCAAGAGAGCATCCCCGTCATATAACGTAATCTTCATTATACCACCTTCGGACAACGTTAGGCTACGAGCCGCATGCTCGCCCATTGTTGCCCTGCCTTGATACCCCAGCTAGACTTTATTAACTAAGCAGACACTGGTTAGAGATAAGCTCCATTATTATATGTATGCCACATTATTATTCACTGCACTTTTGAGCCAAGGTTGTTGTTGAGTTGCACAACCCTAGTAGGCTGTTGCGTTGTGTCGCGAAGCATTTCTTTAGTTGTCGAGCATTACTACCTTTGCGCAGTCTTTATTATTCGCCTGCCTATTATTACTATATGTCCTAGCATTTATTGTGACCCGTATTCTGCATTATAATTGTTCAAGATTCTTTACGAACATCTTCCCAGCATCAGACTTATTTCAGAAGTTTCCAGTTGATGTTGCAGGACTAGCATTGCACTTTCTTTAATAAAGGAGTGCCAGTTATTGGAGTATCTACCGTAACGTTAATTAATCACGTTACCTATCTTTTCTTTGTGTAACCTAAACGAGTAATCTTTTACTGTTTGAGAATAGGCTGTTTCATTGAGCGTCAGCCTAGTGTGTGTGCACCAGTTACCGAGTCATAGGATACCTCGTTGTCCAGGCACGACTCAGGGCGGTAATGGTGTTTTGTTTTCCAGTGTTTAAGGCAGAGGTTGGATCTAGTGTTACCGTTGTTGCATTTTGCCATTATCTAGTCCAATGTTGAAGAGCCCTGTGTCTTTGAGAACCTGGATCGTAACAAGTGGTAGAGCTCTGTCATCCTGTTTGACTATCATAGTGAAGTTGGGTTTAGTGTAACACATAGTGCATGTCCTATATATTTACAAGGTATATGTACGAAGAGTGTGTGCTAAACCTTTAACCTTCTTGGTAGTACAGTGGTAGAGCTCTGTCATCCTGTTTGACTATCATAGTGAAGTTGGGTTTAGTGTAACACATAGTGCATGTCCTATATATTTACAAGGTATATGTACGAAGAGTGTGTGCTAAACCTTTAACCTTCTTGGTAGTACAGTGGTAGAGCTCTGTCATCCTGTTTGACTATCATAGTGAGGTTGGGTTTAGTGTTACACATAGTGCATGTTCCTATATATCTACATGGTATATGTACGAAGAGTGTGTGCTAAACCTTTAACCTTCTTGGTAGTACAGTGGTAGAGCTCTGTCATCCTGTTTGACTATCATAGTGAGGTTGGGTTTAGTGTTACACATAGTGCATGTTCCTATATATCTACATGGTATATGTACGAAGAGTGTGTGCTAAACCTTTAACCTTCTTGGAAGTACAGTGGTAGACCTCTGTCATCCTGTTTGACTATCATAGTGAGGTTGGGTTTAGTGTAACACATAGTGCATGTTCCTATATATCTACAAGGTATATGTACGAAGAGTGTGTGCTAAACCTTTAACCTTCTTGGTAGTACAGTGCTAGAGCTCTGTCATCCTGTTTGACTATCATAGTGAGGTTGGGTTTAGTGTAACACATAGTGCATGTTCCTATATATCTACAAGGTATATGTACGAAGAGTGTGTGCTAAACCTTTAACCTTCTTGGTAGTACAGTGGTAGAGCTCTGTCATCCTGTTTGACTATCATAGTGAGGTTGGGTTTAGTGTAACACATAGTGCATGTTCCTATATATCTACAAGGTATATGTACGAAGAGTGTGTGCTAAACCTTTAACCTTCTTGGTAGTACAGTGGTAGACTCTGTCATCCTGTTTGACTATCATAGTGAGGTTGGGTTTAGTGTAACACATAGTACATGTTCCTATATATCTACAAGGTATATGCACGAAGAGTGTGTGCTAAACCTTTAACCTTCTTGGTAGTACAGTGGTAGAGCTCTGTCATCCTGTTTGACTATCATAGTGAGGTTGGGTTTAGTGTTACACATAGTGCATGTTCCTATATATCTACAAGGTATATGTACGAAGAGTGTGTGCTAAACCTTTAACCTTCTTGGTAGTACAGTGGTAGAGCTCTGTCATCCTGTTTGACTATCATAGTGAGGTTGGGTTTAGTGTAACACATAGTGCATGTTCCTATATATCTACAAGGTATATGTACGAAGAGTGTGTGCTAAACCTTTAACCTTCTTGGTAGTACAGTGGTAGAGCTCTGTCATCCTGTTTGACTATCATAGTGAGGTTGGGTTTAGTGTTACACATAGTGCATGTTCCTATATATCTACAAGGTATATGTACGAAGAGTGTGTGCTAAACCTTTAACCTTCTTGGTAGTACAGTGGTAGAGCTCTGTCATCCTGTTTGACTATCATAGTGAGGTTGGGTTTAGTGTAACACATAGTGCATGTTCCTATATATCTACAAGGTATATGTACGAAGAGTGTGTGCTAAACCTTTACCCTTCTTGGTAGTACAGTGGTAGAGCTCTGTCATCCTGTTTGTGGGTCCGGAGTTCGATTCTTGGCAGTTGCAATAATTCAATATTTATTAACCCTACACTGTACACTGTGTAAGTGGTTAGATGTTAAGGACGTTTGTAGAATATTTGGATATATATATATATATATATTATATAATAGATAATTATGTACAGTATAATTATATAGTATCTCTCTCTCTCTCTCTCTTGTTGAGGGAGCGGATGGTGGGGAAAGGGCCTTCTACTTTGCTGTTTTATTCTTCTACTATAAGCTGTCCCTGTCTATTAGTATTAAGGCCAGACCATCTAGTAGGGATTGCAAGGTCTGTTCGGTCTGAGTATCTGTGTAACTCCCTCCCTCCCTCTCTCTCTGATCTAATTTAATTATAATTGTTGAGTGGCCGGAAAAATGGCAGATACCTTTCAATGTTGACAAATTCCAGGTCGTACAGTAGTCTTGTGCATAAACCTTTAACTTTGTTGATAGTATAATGCTTAGTGCTCCGAATTTCGGTGTGAATATCCTAGGATCGAGTCCTTGGAGTACCAGTGACTGTCTGTACCACATATATTCACTAGTTGATTTGATTTCATTCATTTAGCTTATTTTAAGTTAATTGGTCGGTTGGTTAATATATATGAATACAAAACAAAAATACGATAAGATGAAATGCCAACCAATCAAAACAAGTGCATTAGTTTTAGACCTGGGGGTTCTAATATCTGAACACTGAAGGGGAGATTTCCACTTGAGGCATTGTTTTCTGAACCCCTTTCTCCCTTATCTCTAGCCACAATGCTTTTTATATTTTAAGACGTTCGCTTCATTAGTTTGGCGATTTTAAGAACTTTCGCTCCATTTCTGTCAATTTTAAGACCTTTCGTGCCATTTAGGTGTCGATATTTCTCCTGGCAAGCGATAGCGAGCCTTTAATATAAGAGGAACCGGCCTTTGCCTAGACTATTTTTCTACCGAAAAAAAATGTACACATTTAGGGGGTGCAATTTTAAGCTTGTTGGAGGTCTAGGGAACAAACTAAAAGCCTCCCCTATAAGACCTCAGATCAATGTGCAGCAGCTGCGAACAAGGCCAATAGAGCTTTGGGATTCATTACATATTTGGTTTACTTCTAATAATGACAAATATTATAGTACCGTTATTTAAAAGCTAAGTGGCGTGCAATTTTGGTCTCCAGATTTGAACAAGGACATTGAGAAATTCGGGTCAGTGCAGGGTCGAGTGACATAGTTGATACCGTCACTGAGAAAAATATCATATCATGAAAAAAAAAAAAAATCATTTTTTTGTTTCACTTGAGAAAAAAAGATTACGGGGTCAAATAATTGAAAGTTTCAAGATATTTAAGGGCTTTGACAAAATTGATGTAGATTAACTGTTCAAAATCAATAAAAGTTCATAAAATCGGGGAAATGGAATGCAAGTAAAAACTAGGAGGGCGAATCTCGATTTCACAAAGCACTTCTTCACCTACTGTGTGGTTAACTGGTTAACGAGTGGAACAAATTACCAGAGAAAGTTGTACAATGTAATACAATTGACACATTCAAAGGGAGTCTAGACATCCATTTCGAGGAGGTTGGAGTAATATAGGCAAACAATGTTGAAAATAAAAAACTTCTATTCAATTTAAGAAGAATCTGTTGGAATTATAAGGGTAAATACTCTCTCAATTAACTCTCGGACTTTGCTCTACCCTTCCTAATCTGAATAACATCGTCTAATATGGATCTGTGGGAATTATCATGGTAAATACTATCTCAATTTATCCTCTGACTTCCCTATACCCTTCCTAATCTGAATACAATTGTGTAATATGGATCTATGGACATTATAAGGGTCAAGACTATCTCAATTAAACCTCTGACTTCCCACATACCCTTCCTAATCTGAATACAATATTGTAATATGGATCTATGGACATTATAAGGGTCAAGACTATCTCAATTAAACCTCTGACTTCCCACATACCCTTCCTAATCTGAATACAATTATGTAATATGGATCTATGGACATTATATGGGTCAAGACTATCTCAATTAAACCTCTGACTTCCCACATACCCTTCCTATTCTGAATAAAATCGTTTAATAATAGCCAGAAAACTGAAAACCCTATCTCAATTAACCCTCTGACTTCCCACATACCCTTCCTAATCTGAATAAAATCGTTTAATAATAGCCAGAAAACAGAAAACCCTATCTCAATTAACCCTCTGACTTCCACATACCCTTCCTAATCTGAATAAAATCGTTTAATAATAGCCAGAAAACAGAAAACCCTATCTCAATTAACCCTCTGACTTCCACATACCCTTCCTAATCTGAATAACATCGTTTAATAATAGCCAGAAAACAGAAAACCCTATCTCAATTAACCCTCTGACTTCCACATACCCTTCCTAATCTGAATAACATCGTTTAATAATAGCCAGAAAACAGAAAACCCTATCTCAATTAACCCTCTGACTTCCACATACCCTTCCTAATCTGAATAACATCGTTTAATAATAGCCAGAAAACAGAAAACCCTATCTCAATTAACCCTCTGACTTCCACATACCCTTCCTAATCTGAATAACATCGTTTAATAATAGCCAGAAAACAGAAAAACCCTATCTCAATTAACCCTCTGACTTCCACATACCCTTCCTAATCTGAATAACATCGTTTAATAATAGCCAGAAAACAGAAAACCCTATCTCAATTAACCCTCTGACTTCCACATACCCTTCCTAATCTGAATAACATCGTTTAATAATAGCCAGAAAACAGAAAACCCTATCTCAATTAACCCTCTGACTTCCACATACCCTTCCTAATCTGAATAACATCGTTTAATAATAGCCAGAAAACAGAAAACCCTATCTCAATTAACCCTCTGACTTCCACATACCCTTCCTAATCTGAATAACATCGTTTAATAATAGCCAGAAAACAGAAAACCCTATCTCAATTAACCCTCTGACTTCCACATACCCTTCCTAATCTGAATAACATCGTTTAATAATAGCCAGAAAAACAGAAAACCCTATCTCAATTAACCCCTCTAACTTCCCCATACCCTTCCTAATCTGAATAACATCGTGTAATAATAGCCAGAAAAACAGAAAACCCTATCTCAATTAACCCTCTGACTTCCACATACCCTTCCTAATCTGAATAACATCGTTTAATAATAGCCAGAAACAGAAAACCTATCTCAATTAACCCTCTGACTTCCACATACCCTTCCTAATCTGAATAACATCGTTTAATAATAGCCAGAAAACAGAAAACCCTATCTCAATTAACCCTCTGACTTCCACATACCCTTCCTAATCTGAATAACATCGTTTAATAATAGCCAGAAAAACAGAAAACCCTGTCTCAATTAACCCTCTGACTTCCACATACCCTTCCTAATCTGAATAAAATCGTTTAATAATAGCCAGAAAACAGAAAACCCTATCTCAATTAACCCTCTGACTTCCACATACCCTTCCTAATCTGAATAACATCGTTTAATAATAGCCAGAAAACAGAAAATCCTATCTCAATTAACCCTCTGACTTCCACATACCCTTCCTAATCTGAATAACATCGTTTAATAATAGCCAGAAAACAGAAAACCCTATCTCAATTAACCCTCTGACTTCCACATACCCTTCCTAATCTGAATAACATCGTTTAATAATAGCCAGAAAACAGAAAACCCTATCTCAATTAACCCTCTGACTTCCACATACCCTTCCTAATCTGAATAACATCGTTTAATAATAGCCAGAAAACAGAAAACCCTATCTCAATTAACCCTCTGACTTCCACATACCCTTCCTAATCTGAATAACATCGTTTAATAATAGCCAAAAAACAGAAAACCCTATCTCAATTAACCCTCTGACTTCCACATACCCTTCCTAATCTGAATAAAATCGTTTAATAATAGCCAGAAAACTGAAAACCCTATCTCAATTAACCCTCTGACTTCCCACATACCCTTCCTAATCTGAATAACATCGTTTAATAATAGCCAGAACACAGAAAACCCTATCTCAATTAACCCTCTGACTTCCACATACCCTTCCTAATCTGAATAACATCGTTTAATAATAGCCAGAAAACAGAAAACCCTATCTCAATTAACCCTCTGACTTCCACATACCCTTCCTAATCTGAATAACATCGTTTAATAATAGCCAGAAAACAGAAAACCCTATCTCAATTAACCCTCTGACTTCCACATACCCTTCCTAATCTGAATAACATCGTTTAATAATAGCCAGAAAACAGAAAACCCTATCTCAATTAACCCTCTGACTTCCACATACCCTTCCTAATCTGAATAACATCGTTTAATAATAGCCAGAAAACAGAAAACCCTATCTCAATTAACCCTCTGACTCTCTTCCACATGCCTTACTAATCTGGATAACAATCGTCTAATAAGCGCCAGAAAACAGAAAACCCTATCTCAATTAACCCTCTGACTTCCACATACCCTTCCTAATCTGAATAAAATCGTTTAATAATAGCCAGAAAACAGAAAACCCTATCTCAATTAACCCTCTGACTTCCACATACCCTTCCTAATCTGAATAAAATCGTTTAATAATAGCCAGAAAACAGAAAACCCTATCTCAATTAACCCTCTGACTTCCACATACCCTTCCTAATCTGAATAAAATCGTTTAATAATAGCCAGAAAACTGAAAAACCCTATCTCAATTAACCCTCTGACTTCCACATACCCTTCCTAATCTGAATAACATCGTTTAATAATAGCCAGAAAACAGAAAACCCTATCTCAATTAACCCTCTGACTTCCACATACCCTTCCTAATCTGAATAAAATCGTTTAATAATAGCCAGAAAACTGAAAACCCTATCTCAATTAACCCTCTGACTTCCACATACCCTTCCTAATCTGAATAAAATCGTTTAATAATAGCCAGAAAACAGAAAACCCTATCTCAATTAACCCTCTGACTTCCACATACCCTTCCTAATCTGAATAACATCGTTTAATAATAGCCAGAAAACAGAAAACCCTATCTCAATTAACCCTCTGACTTCCACATACCCTTCCTAATCTGAATAACATCGTTTAATAATAGCCAGAAAACAGAAAACCCTATCTCAATTAACCCTCTGACTTCCACATACCCTTCCTAATCTGAATAAAATCGTTTAATAATAGCCAGAAAACAGAAAACCCTATCTCAATTAACCCTCTGACTTCCACATACCCTTCCTAATCTGAATAAAATCGTTTAATAATAGCCAGAAAACAGAAAACCCTATCTCAATTAACCCTCTGACTTCCACATACCCTTCCTAATCTGAATAAAATCGTTTAATAATAGCCAGAAAACAGAAAACCCTATCTCAATTAACCCTCTGACTTCCACATACCCTTCCTAATCTGAATAAAATCGTTTAATAATAGCCAGAAAACAGAAAACCCTATCTCAATTAACCCTCTGACTTCCACATACCCTTCCTAATCTGAATAAAATCGTTTAATAATAGCCAGAAAACAGAAAAACCCTATCTCAATTAACCCTCTGACTTCCACATACCCTTCCTAATCTGAATAAAATCGTTTAATAATAGCCAGAAAACAGAAAACCCTATCTCAATTAACCCTCTGACTTCCACATACCCTTCCTAATCTGAATAAAATCGTTTAATAATAGCCAGAAAACAGAAAACCCTATCTCAATTAACCCTCTGACTTCCACATACCCTTCCTAATCTGAATAAAATCGTTTAATAATAGCCAGAAAACTGAAAAACCCTATCTCAATTAACCCTCTGACTTCCACATACCCTTCCTAATCTGAATAAAATCGTTTAATAATAGCCAGAAAACAGAAAACCCTATCTCAATTAACCCTCTGACTTCCACATACCCTTCCTAATCTGAATAAAATCGTTTAATAATAGCCAGAAAACAGAAAACCCTATCTCAATTAACCCTCTGACTTCCACATACCCTTCCTAATCTGAATAACATCGTTTAATAATAGCCAGAAAACAGAAAACCCTATCTCAATTAACCCTCTGACTTCCACATACCCTTCCTAATCTGAATAACATCGTTTAATAATAGCCAGAAAACAGAAAACCCTATCTCAATTAACCCTCTGACTTCCACATACCCTTCCTAATCAGAATAAATCGTCTAATAATAGCCAAAAAACAGAAAACCCTATCTCAATTAACCCTCTGACTTCCACATACCCTTCCTAATCTGAATAAAATCGTTTAATAATAGCCAGAAAACAGAAAACCCTATCTCAATTAACCCTCTGACTTCCACATACCCTTCCTAATCTGAATAACATCGTTTAATAATAGCCAGAAAACAGAAAACCCTATCTCAATTAACCCTCTGACTTCCACATACCCTTCCTAATCTGAATAAAATCGTTTAATAATAGCCAGAAAACAGAAAACCCTATCTCAATTAACCCTCTGACTTCCACATACCCTTCCTAATCTGAATAACATCGTTTAATAATAGCCAGAAAACAGAAAACCCTATCTCAATTAACCCTCTGACTTCCACATACCCTTCCTAATCTGAATAACATCGTTTAATAATAGCCAGAAAACAGAAAACCCTATCTCAATTAACCCTCTGACTTCCACATACCCTTCCTAATCTGAATAAAATCGTTTAATAATAGCCAGAAACAGAAAACCCTATCTCAATTAACCCTCTGACTTCCACATACCCTTCCTAATCTGAATAAAATCGTTTAATAATAGCCAGAAAACTGAAAAACCCTATCTCAATTAACCCTCTGACTTCCACATACCCTTCCTAATCTGAATAACATCGTTTAATAATAGCCAGAAAACAGAAAACCCTATCTCAATTAACCCTCTGACTTCCACATACCCTTCCTAATCTGAATAAAATCGTTTAATAATAGCCAGAAAACTGAAAACCCTATCTCAATTAACCCTCTGACTTCCACATACCCTTCCTAATCTGAATAACATCGTTTAATAATAGCCAGAAAACAGAAAACCCTATCTCAATTAACCCTCTGACTTCCACATACCCTTCCTAATCTGAATAACATCGTTTAATAATAGCCAGACAACATAAACTATATAGAGCACCAGTCTCTTAATCGTTTAATAATAGCCAGAAAACATAAACTAAATAGAGCACCAGTCTCTTAAATGGGAGATGATTCACTTTTTGGTTGACTTTTTCATTTATTCATTATTTTCTAGTTCCTCCCTAGACCTCCATCAAACTTCAAGAAAAATATCCATTATATCCCCCTTCTAGATTAATATGTACATTTTTCCGTAGAAAAATGTCTCGGCCGAAGGCTGTTTCTTCCAAAATTACAGGCTCATTATCGTTCGCCAGGAAAACAAATCGACACCTAAATAGCACGAAAGGTCTTTATATTGATAAAGAAAAGGTGCGAAAGGTCTTAAAATCGACAAACTAATGGGGCAAACATCTGAAAATCTGAAAACTAATGGGGCTAAACATGAGGGAGAAGGGGGACCAGAAAAACGACCCATCTTCCCTTAAAGGGCTAAATTCCCCGCTCTTCTACATTGCAACAATTACTTTTGAACTTTACGTATAATTCGAGAGAGAGCCATTATTTCGGCGCTCGGCAACGACTTTGGAATGATAATCACATCTAGAAACTTTTAGGAGGAGTTTAAATCCTGATAAAATACGATGCCGGATTTATCTTCTGTGTTTCTGGCTCTAATTAGACGATTTTATGCAGATTAGGAAGGGTGTATCGAAGTCAAAAGGTTTGATTGAGATATTCTTTACCCTAATAATTCCCACAGATCATTGCTAGTCTGTATACAATAATATTAACGATTTTATTCAGGGTAGGAAGGGTATATGGAAGTAAGAGGGTTGATTGACATAGTCTTTACGCTTATGATGCCCACAGATCCTTCCTAAACTGTATATGGAAGTAAGAGGGTTGATTGACATAGTCTTTACGCTTATGATGCCCACAGATCCTTCCTAAACTGTATACAATCGTCAAATAATTGCCAGAATAACTGTCCAAATGCGTCATGATCTTCAAAGACGTTAGTTATTAGATTTAGAAGGAATTGTAGGTGTCGGAGAGAGTTAAGGAAAAACAAAATCTCCCTAGACCCCTCTCCAAGATAACTTTGTACATTTTTCGTAAGAAAAAAACGGATCCTCCAAAACTACAAGCTCGATATCGCTCGCCAGGAATAAATCAACACTTAAATAGCACGAAAGGTCTTAATATTGACAAAGAAATGGACGAAACTATTAACATTTGAAAACTGATGGGGCTAAACATAAAAGAGAAGTGAGTTCAGAAAAAAAATGGAGAGAGTTTGAGAGAAAAATGCAGGAAACCATAGATCTTAAGGCAAAATATAGAATTACAAAAGAACATGAGAAAAGTTGTACAATATATAATGATAAGTGAAGTATTGGAAGAGGTTGAATGTTTAAAGTATTTGGGAGCTGTACTATGCACATTTGGTAAAATAGAGAGTGAGATAAAGGAGAGAAAAATGCAAGGGAGAAAGGTAGTTGGAGAACTTGATTGTAATCTGACAGGAAGAATGGTTAGTCAAGAAGTGAAAAAGTCACTGCTGCTCTCAACACTATCGCATGGAAGTGAGACATGGACAGCAAGTGATGAGGACCTCTCCAAACTGAGAGCTGTGGAGATGAGCTTCTCCAGAATGGCAGCTGGTGTGAATGGGCTAGATGGGCCAAGTAATAGTGAAGTGTATGAGACCTTGGGAATGGAAGAGCAAACTTTTGTCATTGAATGTGGAGTGGTTGAGTGGATAAAGAGAAGTACATGAGGTGGTATTGTCATGTTCAGAGAATGGATGAAGAGAAATTGCCAAGACAGCTATATGAGAGTCAGATAAGTGGAGCGGCTAGTAGTGGAAGGCCACCTATGGTATAGGAAAATAAAGTGGAAAAATATATTAAAGACAAACTTCCAAGTAGTGGAAGAGGCATTGTGGCACGGGCAAAGGAGGCATGTCTTGACAAAGAAGCCTGGAGACGTTTATGTCATGGCCATCCATTAGCAGGGGCTTCCCAGGGGGAAGCAAGGCGTCGGCGATGATGATGATAATGATACTTTGCCTCTTTGATTCCATGAGGGGCTTCTAAAGCTGAATAAAATCGTGTAATGATAGCCAGAATAAAGTAAAGCATGGTAACACTGAAATACACTCTCCCCTCACATCCCTGCCACAAACTGCCAGGGTAGACATTTAATTACACCTGGACTCTCTCTCTCTGGGGGGGGGGGGGTAACTGGACAGCCACCCTCGCAATAACATTTAAAACTAATTACCTCGGGAATTTATAAACCTGATGCAATACCCCGTAGCTGTTATTTAGGCTATTTGTTTTGTTATGAATGTTTTTATTATTATTTTTCTTTTCGTTCCTAGACCTCCATTAAGCTTAAAAAATCATTCCCTAGACCCTCCTTCAAGATAAATTTGTATATTTTTCGGTAGAAAAATTTCCCTTCCGAAGGTTGGTTCCTCCAAAATTACAGGCTCGCTATCACTCGCCAGGTAAAAATCGACACCTAAATAGCATGAAAGAAATAGGGCGAAAGGTCTTAATATCGCTAACAAAATGGGGCGAATGTCATAAAATATGAAAACTACTGGGGCTAAACATGAGGGAAAAGGGGGTTCAGATAAAAAATACAAAAAAATGCTTCCCCTTAAAATTAAATAACTCGGGAATTTATACACCTGATGCAATAGCTAGATTAACCCTTTCAACCCGGTCATCCATAATGGATTGTATTGCAGAGTAGCGTTCTTTACTTCTGATATTGTTGGGCGGGATAACAAGAAGCCCCGGAAGGAGCAACGAAGACACGCATCCAACCATTGAGACTACGGTGACAAGCGACGTTGATGACTCTTATACAACTTATCTAAAAGGTCACTAACGCAACCCATGCCCTGTACTATTGAACATAGTCTTTAGGACCTCCTTGCCTTTCCGTTATAACTTCCAAGCACCTTGTGTCCTCGTGGTCACAATATTGGCACAGGGTTGCACTGTACCGGCACTGGAGTTGTAAGATACAGTGTATGTTAGTAGTGGACTGTGTTGGGACACATGGGGAGGGTCTAGCACCAAAATATCAGTACTGTCCATGGCAGGGTCTGACAGGTATGGTGGTGACAATATTGACACAGGGTGGCACTGTACCGGCACTGGTGTTGTAAGATACAGTGTATGTTAGTAGTGGACTGTGTTGGGACCCATAGGGAGGGTCTAGCACCATAATATCAGTACTGTCCAGTGTCCATGGCAGGGTCTGACAGGTATGGTGGTGACAATATTGTCACAGGGTGGCACTGTACCGGCACTGGTGTTGTAAGATACAGTGTATGTTAGTAGTGGACTGTGTTGGGACCCATGGGGAGGGTCTAGCACCATAATATCAGTACTGTCCATGGCAGGGTCTGACAGGTATGGTGGTGACAATATTGACACAGGGTGGCACTGTAACGGCACTGGTGTTGTAAGATACAGTGTATGTCAGTAGTGGACTGTGTTGGGACCCATAGGAGGGTCTAGCATCATAATATCAGTACTGTCCATGGTAGGGTCTGACAGGTATGGTGGTCACAATATTGGCACAGGGTGGCACTGTACCGGCACTGGTGTTGTAAGATACAGTGTATGTTAGTAGTGGACTGTGTTGGGACCCATGGGGAGGGTCTAGCACCATAATATCAGTACTGTCCAGTGTCCATGGCAGGGTCTGACCGGTATGGTGGTGACAATATTGGCACAGGGTGGCACTGTACCGGCACTGGTGTTGTAAGATACAGTGTATGTTAGTAGTGGACTATATATATATATATACAGTATATAATATACAGTATATATATATATATATATATATATATATATATATATATATATATATATATATATATATATATATATATACTGTATATACGTATATATATATATATATTTTTTTTTTTTTTTTTTCCGTGTTTATTCTTTGTGCGTATTTTTAAACACTACTTTTATTTTTACTTGATTTTTCTATTTTCTTTTGCACCCACTGTCTTGTAATATAGCCTGATCTTCTGTAGCCTTGCATCATACTAGGTGAGTTAAATAACTTATCTTACTCTTTCTATCTCTAACGCTACTCATAGGATGTTTACATTTTCACCTTTATCGGGCAGAGGCTCGTCCCTTAGGAAGAAATACTAGATAGACTCAGTATTAGGGAATAGGTAGGAAATTATGATAATAAGAAAAAATTATAGTAACTCGGTCCCAGTCGAGGAATAAGCCACATGTGTTTGTAAATTTCATTAATCGATTTTAGGAGTATAGTTGGTTGTTGGAAGGAACATAATAATTGATATTGGTTCAGGGGTAATTTATCGAGAGGACTTCCCTAGTGGCTAAGGACCCATTAATTGCTCTTTCCATTCACATATGCATAGCCTACGTGAGTTGCAGTTGGGATGTGTGTACATGCTTAGATTGATATGCAGGATTCGAAGTTGCATAATAAATCGTAGGCAGTGTCCACCATTCTTTAACTGTCTTCGTGGTGCGATGCATAAGGTGTTGATTTTCGGTGTGAGCATCCTGGATTCGAATCCACGGACTGCCACATGTGTTTTTAAATTTCATTAATCGATTTTAGGAGTATAGTTGGTTGTTGGAAGGAACATAATAATAATCCTGATGACAGACAAAACGCAGTGAGAGGTGCAGTACAAATGAACCGTGAAACAGACAATGAAGTTAATGGAGATGTACAAGCAAACCCTGTTAGACAAAATGCAGAAAATAACAATCAACAACTGCAGCCCGCAGAAGAAAACGCAGGAATCAATAATTCGCAAGACAACAGAGGTGTGGAACAAAATAATGAAAATAGTGTAGGCCTAAACGAAGATAATGAGAGAGAAATAATCGAAAATCGTGAACAGAACGAACGACCTCGTAACGTAAACATGAATGGTGGAGAATGGATGGGACATTCTGGTGACGGACTCACAACATTAGTGAATGAAATCTATACAGAAGTGATACAATGGCAACATAATAAGTTTGAACTACCGATTTGTGAAGCCGCAAAAGACATGCTGGGGGAACTCAGACGTATGATCCTAAAGTATGTTCAGGATGCCCCTTTGGCGCACGTGGCAATCAAGATAGCTTCTTTCATTCCTCAGTTGTTCCTTCAAAGAAAAAGACCAAAGGGATAACTGAATGAGAACATTAAAGCGCTGAAACAGAGAATGGAGTGGTGGAAAAATGGGGAGTTAGACAAAATTCTTAGCCAAGTACGAGCAATCCAGCAAAGACTGAAAACAAAACAACGAAGAAAGAGGAAGCCAGATGATATGGCACGATCAGTGGGAAATAGCATGAGGATTGGTAAAGTGGCACAGGCAGTCAGAATGGTCACTGGGGAAGCCTCAAGTGGGGTGCACAAAGTGAATCGACGCATCTTGGACCAGCTGAAGGAGAAACACCCAGAAGCAAAACCAGCAAGTGATGAGGCCAAACTAGACGGGGAATATGTTCCTCCAGACCCGGTGATATATGAGGATATAACTGGAGACCTCATATGGAGAAAGGTGCTGAAAACACAGGGAGGAGCAGGTCCATCAGGAGTAGATGCTAAGACTTGGAGGATCTTCCTAAGTCAAAACAAGTTTGGTTCAGCCGCGGGTGACCTTTGTGAAGCAATAGCAATGCTGGCAAAGAAACTTGCATCATCACCATGCGTGAACATAGAAGCTCTGACAGCATGTCGCCTGATACCTTTAAATAAGAATCCAGGAGTTAGACCAGTAGGCGTTGGGGAAGTTCTTAGAAGGATTATAGGAAAAGCAATCATGTCTGTATTTGGAAAAGATGTACAAAGAGCAGTGGGCAACTTACAAGTATGTGCAGGACAGCAAGCCGGAGGAGAAGCAGCAATACATGCAATGGGGAAGGTGTATCATGAGGAAGATTGTGAAGCGGTACTGCTAGTGGATGCAACAAATGCCTTTAACACCATTAATAGGGAGGCAGCTATTCACAACATCAAGATCAAATGCCCGAGCATCGCAAAGTACATAGAAAATACTTATAAGGAGCCAGCTAACCTGTATATAGTTGGAAGCACAAAGAAGGAAGAAATGAAAATTCTCAAATCAAATGAAGGAACAACGCAAGGAGATCCAGTGGCAATGGCAATGTATGCACTGGCACTATCAATTCTGCAGCAGAAAATAAAACATGAGGTAACCCGAGTGAAACAAGTGGCGTATGCAGATGACCTCACAGGAGCAGGAAGAATAGGGGATCTCAAAGAATGGTGGCGGAGAGTACAATCGGTAGGCGAAGTCATTGGGTACCATCCGAATGCTAGTAAATCTGTACTAATAGTGAAAGAAAACAAGTATGAAGAAGCGGTGCAGACTTTTGATGGGACAGGAGTGAAGATTACAAAGGAGGGTCAACGCCATTTGGGAGCAGTAATAGGCACAGAAGAATGCAAGAGAGACTATGTGCGAAAAAAGGTAGCGGAGTGGGTAAAGGAAGTGAAAACCCTGGCAGACATTGCGAAATCTGAACCACATGCTGCATATACTGCCTTCACATATGGTGTTAAGCACAGATGGACCTTTCTTATGAGAACAGTGCCTGGCATTAGACAGATGCTCCAACCACTTGAAGAAGCAATCAGAGGAACATTCATACCGGCCTTAACAGAGATGGAAGGCGTCACGCAAGAGCTAAGAGATCTATTAGCTTTTCCGCCAAGGTTCGGAGGAATGGGGATCATAAACCCAGTGGAAGCGGCACTACATGAGTACCAAAATTCCCTTAAACTTACTACGTCTCTGACAGAAAAAATACGGGAGCAAAATGAAAATGATGAGGTGGACGAAGAGGAACAACGAAATGCAAGACAGGAAATTACAAAGAGCAGAGAAGAGAGACAGAAACATAGCCTAGAACAAATTAAGACCAGATGTAGGGAAGAACTGAAAATGAGAGTTGAGATGGCACAAGACACGGGGGCTTCAAATTGCCTCACATCATTACCAATAAAGGAGAAAGGCTTCAGCTTAAATAAACAAGAATTCAATGATGCCGTAGCCTTGAGGTATGGGTGGCCAGTTTCGAACCTGCCGCTGAAATGTGCATGTTGTGAAATAAACAACTCAGACCACTGTATGACTTGTAAGAAAGGAGGATTCATCTGTATCCGGCATGATGAAGTACGAGACATCACTGCACAAATGCTGGACGAGGTGTGCCATGATGTCAGAATCGAACCGGAACTTCTGCCTATGGACGGACAGCGCTTGGCCCACAATACTGCAAATACTTCAAATGAAGCAAGAGTGGACGTAAGTGCTCGAGGTTTTTGGACGAGGGGACAACGGGCTTTTTTCAACATCAGAATCTTCAACCCAAGAGCACAAACATATCGTGAGCGAGGACACAAGGCGGCATACTTGAGAAACGAAAGTGAGAAAAAACGCGCTTATGAAGACAAAATTTTGAACAGGGATCAAGGAAGCTTTACTCCTCTGGTCTTCTCATCGTCGGGAGGTATGGGACCTTCTGCAAGTGTCTTCTATGCCAGATTAGCTGAACAAATATTGGAAACAAAGCGCCAGCATAAAAGCCAAGTCATAACTTGGATGAGATGCCGGCTCTCTTTCTCTCTTCTCAGGTCTGCACTCCTATGTCTCAGGGGTACAAGGTCCTCCCCGCTACAGAGGACAAGAGTGAGATACTTGGACTTTGAAATGGTCGTGGCGGAGGCACGAATTGGGGAACAACTAGGTTGATTGTAGGGAGGTACTGGTACAATAAGATAAACTACAATGTAACTAGAATAAGATAGATTGTACACCACTTTGTAACTGTCACCTTAAAAAAAAAAAAAAAAAAAAATAGAAGGAAACATGCTTACATTACTGAAATGTTTGTGGACATGCAGTAATGCAAGTAATGGTCACTCTTCTGTAAATCTAAAATGGATTACTTAAGAATGGGAAAGGGGTGGGACCTTCTATTTTTTATTTTTTTGTTTCGTAGTGGACTGTGTTGGGACCCATGGGGATTGTCTAGCACCATAATATCAGTACTGTCCATGGCAGGGTCTGACCGGTATGGTGGTGACAATATTGGCACAGGGTGGCACTGTACCGGCACTGGTGTTGTAAGATACAGTGTATGTTAGTAGTGGACTGTGTTGGGACCCATGGGGAGGGTCTAGCACCAAAATATCAGTACTGTCCATGGCAGGGTCTGACAGGTATGGTGGTGACAATATTGGCACAGGGTGGCACTGTACCGGCACTGGTGTTGTTGTTGTTGTTGTTGTTCCCCAGGCTGCCTGGCCAAACAGCCCCAAGGTCCCGAGCAAGGCCAAGGCCATAGAGCGCCCCCACAAAACCCTCCCTGCTTACCACTAACAAAGCCCGGGTGACCGAAGCCACTCTAAGGCAGGGAGCTGAGGAGGGCGCGGAAACGCCCGGGAAACAAAAGCCCCACCCAAGGCCCTGTGCCCCTCAGCAATTATGAAGGGAAAGTTGAGGGGCAAGGGAAAAATGTGACGCTTTGGCTCCCAATCTGCCAACTTTTAGGTTGGCAGTAGGGAGGTCGATCCACGGAAAAGACGCCGTCACTTGAGATCTAGAATATATATAAGTAAAAGGAACAGTCAGAGTAAGCTATGGGTATGGCAGAGATTGCTCAGCTCTCACTCTGATAGACCAGCCCATCACCACACCGGCGCTGGTGTTGTAAGATACAGTGTATGTTAGTAGTGGACTGTGTTGGGACTCATGGGGAGGGTCTAGCACCATAATATCAGTACTGTCCATGGCAGGGTCTGACAGGTATGGTGGTCACAATATTGACACAGGGTGGCACTGTACCGGCACTGGTACAGTGTATTTTTTGTTTTTTGTTTTTTTTTTTTTTTTTTAAAGGGACAATGAACGGAGGAAGGAAAAACACAGATAAAACAAAAAGGTCCATGTGCCTAAAGGCATCCCCCATTCATAAAATGTTTGTAACAACTGGATTTAAACATTTGTAGATTGTAAGTTTGTGGAAAGCAATTCGAGGGAAGTGAATTCCAAATAGTAGCAGCTCTGGGGATAAATGAATTCTGATAAGCAGAAGTTCTGCATTGTGGAGGAGAAAGTGTAAATTCATGGGCGCTCTCAGCTGCCCTAGTTCTACGGGGAAAGATGTGGAGAGGCGGCACAATTGAAGCAAGTTCCTCGGAACAATTGCTGTGAAAATATCTGTAGAATAATGCAAGGGATGCAACGTTTCTTCGTATGGATAATGTAGGAAGGTCCTGTGTGATTGCAGGGTTATTGATTAATCTAATAGCTTTATTTTGAATTTTGTCCAACTGCCTCAATGCAACCACTCCACTTCCACCCCACAGAGGAGAACAGTAATCCATCTGAGAACGCACATGACTTTTATATATCACGGCCAACTGCTCGTCAGTGAAGAATTCTCGAACTCTGTACAGGAGTCCCAGTTTTCTAGAGGCATTCTTAGCAATGCTTCTAACATAATGTGTCCAGCTCAAGTTAGTAGTTAATGTTACACCGAGAATGTCAATACTAGGGGAAGTGGGAATATTTACATCATTAAAAAATATATGGGAGTCAGTGAGATTCTGTCGGTTAAAAAATGTAATATACTTGGTTTTCTGTGCATTAAAGGAAACTAGATTCTTTTGTCCCCATCCATTAATTCTAGAAAGGTCCTGGTTCAGAGATATTGCAGTGTTTATTTTTGAATTTATAAGATCGGGTTGGGTGAAAGAATTGGTAAATGTGAAGGAACTGTGGAGTGTTGAGTCATCTGCGTAGGAATGTATTGGATTATGAGTGGTAGATATGAGATCATTGATATGAATGAGGAACAGAATTGGGGCCAAAACTGATCCCTGGGGAACACCAGCATTTATTGAGTGAAATTGAGAATAAAGGCCATCTACCATTACACGTATTTTTCTGTTATGAAGATAAGAAGAAATTAGTGGAACTAATGATGCAAGGCCGTAGTGTGACATCTTCGACAATAAGGATTGATGCCAGACTCTATCAAATGCCTTTGATATAACCAGTGCTATTGTATGTGTTTCACCATGTTGGTCTGTAGCTTGGTTGATTTGATGCGTAAGAAGGCAAAGCATGTCTGCAGTTGATCGACATCGTCTAAAACCATATTGCCTATCATTGATTAATTTATTATTCTAAAGATGCTTAATTATGTGATTATTTAATATCATTTCAAAGACTTTACCAAGAGTGGAAGTTATAGCTATTGGTCTGTAATTTGATGGATCTGAAGAGGCACCTTTTTTAAGAACTGGATGGATGTTTGCTTCATTCCAGGGTACTGGGAAGCATGAGGTATGAGTACACAGACGGAAACAATTTGCCAATACAGGAGCGAGCACCAAGGAGCAATTCTTAAGTACTATTGGAGGAATTTCATCTGGACCAGGAGCCTTATCTACCGAGAGATTCTGCAAAATAGTTTTGACATGTCTGGTGTGGATCTTAAGTGAGGGAATCTCAGGCGAATTAAAATTAAGTACAGGGACATCTTGATTTATTTCATCTAAGGTTGAGTTGGTGGAGAAAATATCCGCAAGAAGGTTAACTTTACCTCGTGGGTCACTTACAAGATTGCCAGTCGGAGATTTTAATGGTGGAATGGATGAAGCAGTAGTGAAGTTGGATTTAAATGAGTTAAGAGTAGACCAAAATATTTTGTTATCATTTGGATTATTTAGAAGTTTATTTGCCTGCTTGTGGAGAAAGTTTGATTTAGTTAGGTTTAATACAGTTTTGGCATGATTTCTGATGTTTCTAAAGTAATTAAAGGCTTCATGTGTTTTTGATCTTGTGTATGCATTGTAGGCTATTGCTTTTTGTTCAGTTACTCTAGCACAATTATGGTCAAACCATTTAGGTGAATTAGATCTTTTAGTGTACTTTTGATGAGGAATAAAAGTTTCCATTCCAATTTTTACAAAATCTTGTATGTGGCTCAAGGTGGAGTGTGCCTCATTAGAAAAGAAAGAGGTCCAGGGAATATCAATAAAGAAACCTTGAAGACCCTCCCAGTCTGCCCTATCGTAATGCCATTTAGTCACCAAAACAGGTTCAGAGTGGGAAGGTGTGGTAGGTGATAGACAGGTGGCCTGTATCAGACAGTGATCAGAAGATCCAAGCGGGGACCTCACTGTAACATCATAATTTTCTGAATTGGTTGTTAAAAATAAGTCCAGTAGGTGGGAATTATGATTAGGATTATCTGGTACACGGGTGGGTTGGTTGACTAGTTGAGTGAGATTAAATGAGTCTGCAAATAGCTCACATTCAACAGTTATTCACATTCATACAGTTAGTAGTGGACTGTGTTGGGACCCATAGGGAGGGTCTAGCACCATAATATCAGTACTGTCCAGTGTCCATGGCAGGGTCTGACAGGTATGGTGGTGACAATATTGGCACAGGGTGGCACTGTACCGGCACTGGTGTTGTAAGATACAGTGTATGTTAGTAGTCGACTGTGTTGGGACCCATGGGGAGGGTCTAGCGCCATAATATCAGTACTGTCCAATGGCAGGGTCTGACAGGTATGGTGGTCACAATATTGACACAGGGTGGCACTGTACCGGCACTGGTGTTGTAA
The DNA here is from genome assembly GCA_032716605.1 of Paralithodes platypus. Classification (NCBI taxonomy): domain Eukaryota; kingdom Metazoa; phylum Arthropoda; class Malacostraca; order Decapoda; family Lithodidae; genus Paralithodes; species Paralithodes platypus. The sequence continues at coordinate 686,892 of CM064537.1, read as the reverse complement.
GATACAGTGTATGTTAGTAGTGGACTGTGTTGGGACCCATGGGGAGGGTCTAGCACCATAATATCAGTACTGTCCATGGCAGGGTCTGACAGGTATGGTGGTCACAATATTGACACAGGGTGGCACTGTACCGGCACTGGTGTTGTAAGATACAGTGTATGTTAGTAGTGGACTGTGTTGGGACCCATGGGGAGGATCTAGCACCATAATATCAGTACTGTCCAATGGCAGGGTCTGACAGGTATGGTGGTCACAATATTGACACAGGGTGGCACTGTACCGGCACTGGTGTTGTAAGATACAGTGTATGTTAGTAGTGGACTGTGTTGGGACCCATGGGGAGGATCTAGCACCATAATATCAGTACTGTCCAATGGCAGGGTCTGACAGGTATGGTGGTCACAATATTGACACAGGGTGGCACTGTACCGGCACTGGTGTTGTAAGATACAGTGTATGTTAGTAGTGGACTGTGTTGGGACCCATGGGGAGGATCTAGCACCATAATATCAGTACTGTCCATGGCAGGGTCTGACAGGTATGGTGGTCACAGACAGACAGACAGCACACACATTCAATATCGCTCGCAATGAAAGAAAGTTAAACCTAAATTATACGAAATATCTTAATATTGACAAAGACATGGGGCGAAAGATGTTAAAATCGCCAACCAATAGGCCGAACATCTTAAAATCTGAAAACAAATGGGGCTAAACATGAGGGAGAAGGTGGGGCCAGAAAAACCGACCATCTCTCCTTAAATTCTGAAGCTGCCAGACTACAATTGCCCTTAAATATTGACGGAATCATTGCTGGTGTGACACCACCTCTAACCCCTTCAGTACCGGTGACGTCTCTTTATATTTGGTTCTGCTACATTTACACGATTTTATTGAAGCTTCGGAAGGATGTATGGTTGCTAGAAGGATTAATCGAGAGAGTCATTAGCCATCTTAACCCCTTCTGTACCGGTGACGTCTATTTTTTACTTTCTGCTGGCTACTAATAGACGATTTTATTCAACCGAGGGAGGACATCTACCAGTTAAAAAGGCTACAAACCTTTTAACTAGACAGATCCTTCCTTTGGGACTTCGGTGAGACTTTTTTCTATTTATATGTCATATCGAAAGCTTTCGATAGAGTCTGGCACAAATCTATAATCTCCAAACTACCCTCCTTCGGTTTCTATCCCTCCATCTGTGACTTTATCTCTAATTTTCCTTTCAACAATTCCATAGCTGCGGTTGTGGACGGCCATCGCTCACTTCCTCAACCTATCAACTTCGGTGTACCTCAGGGTTCTGTTCTGTCTCCAATTATCTTTCTAATATTAATTAATGATCTCCTCAAGTATACCTCCACTCTTACATTGATTACTCTATCTTATATTATGCAACTAGTTTTCCACAACGACCCACCACATAATCACTCCAAAACTCACATAATGAGGACATAGCACACCTATCTTCTGATCTATCAATTATTTCTGACTGGGGCAGATAGAATATTTTACTTTCAATGCTTCCAAGACCATCTATCTACCCGTCACAAGCTTCCACGAGACTATCACTTACTCTTCAACAATACACAAATCAACCCTACATCTTCTCTCAATATTCTTGGTGTATCTTTTTCTTCTGACTTTTCTTGGGAATATCACATTACCACTCTAACTAAAATAGCTTCCCAGAAGTTAGGTGTGTCCAACCTTCTCAGCTGCTGTGGATTCATCAAACCCACACAGCTTCTTGCTGTGTACATGGGCACTGTGTGCCTCTGTATCGAGTATTGTTTGCATGTGTGGGGAGGTTCAACCCATACTGCACTTCTTGAACTGGTAGAGTAAAGAGCATTTCGCCTTATCAATTCACTTCCTCTTACTGATTCCCTATAATGTCTCTCTATATGTAGCAATGTTACATCTCTCTTTCTCTTCTACCGCTATTACAATAATCAGTGTTTTTCAGAGCTTTCTCCGTGTATACCTCCTCCCTCACGGAGAGTAGGGGCGCCGGCCTTTCAACACATTCTCAACCCCGCTCTGTCCCGCACTCTAACCCAAGAGTGAACTGATTTTTCCAGTCTTTCTTCTACTTAACAAGTACGCTCTTGAGCTCTCTCCCTCAAGCTGACTTTCCCTCATGACTACTTCAAGCTATGTGTGTCCAGGCATTTTGACTCTTAACCCGAGGAGCGCGAGAATGGGGTGTTGACAAATGTTGTTGTATGCGCAATCAAACCCTTCGATTCTGACAATTCATTATATTTACCATGTAAAGCATTATTTTTTCTCTGTGTGCATATATTTTTCATATATGATGAACATGTGAGCATTGAAGAGTGATAAAAGAAGTGTGAACAGCAATTGGAATGTGGAAATCATATTATATTTTCACCGCCCGGTCGTATTCTGGGTCGGCCGGCTAAGAGACATACATCTTCCCTCCGCAACGTATTGCAATGTACTGAGCGGTCAAAGAGAGATCTCACACTTCTAAAGGGTCTCAAGATGACTCAACCCTGCCTTCGAGCCTGGCTGGCGATAATTGACACGGAAAAAACCCTATAAATGAGGGAAAAAAAGGAAGAATAGCCGATAATTGAGGAGAGGGAAGAGGGGGGAAATAAGTAGGAAAGGGGGGGGACACATGTGGAGGAGTGGTAGGAAGCACTAGAAGGGAATTCATTTGTCTAATCACATATTACATTGTTTTGAGAGCCCCTGGGGCATTTTGGAAGTTTCTTCATGTTCTTGCCTCGTTGAGGTCCATCGTGTATGCTATACAGATACCTCTCGGATTAACGTATCTTGAATTTGGATCTCTATCACTCTTTCATTTTTGAAGGGAACACTAGATACAGGCAGCTTCGCCTTGTGTCTCCTTCATACACATAGCAAAAGAAGAGCAAAGTAGAGTATCCCTTCTATATACAGTATATGTTAAAAGCTTGGTAAGCTTTTATCGCGCTGAGGCCGAGTGAGTTAACACCTTACGAGCGGCCTATGCGGTTTATTTATATGTACCGCCCAGCGGGGTGTTTTTAGCCAAAATAGGGCTGTTTACGTGATCATTTTCATGCCTAAATAAGACCCCGAACGTAAAACAAGTACCTATCCCTGAAAGGGCATAAACAGAGCTTTCGAATGACACCATAACGATCCTTTTATGATGGCTAGTTTTCTTGCAATAACCGTGCAACGCGAGTGCAAAAAGCATGTAATTCGGTACTTTCCCCATATAATTCAGTATGTAGCGAGTGAGAGAGGGAGGAGGGAGCTGAGATTCGTGTCAGTAGGTTCGCCGCGGTGGTCTGGAGCAGTCATACGCTCGCTAGTCTCCTGCCACCACTTGTCTCTCTCTCTCAGCAACATTACGTGCTGAAATTGCCACTCGACCTATGTCGAGCGCCGCCACATAGTCCAGCTTTATTTAACTCGACTTATGTGGTGAGCCGCTAATTAAGGGTTAAAGCATGGGATGTCATTCTGATTGACTGTGGTTCGAATATATTTATCTAAATAAATATATATATGTATATATATATCTGCGATACTATGGTTGCTAGGAAAACACAGCCTTACAATAAATAGTAGAACCAACATAGGAAGGAATGTAGAGAAACTCATTTTGTGACAACGTTTCTTGAAATCTATTCTCATCTTCAGGTCTACAAACAAAGAGAGAAAACAAAAATTGTACATTTGTTACCTTGTGACAGCCAAGAGTGTTAACACATACCGTATATAAGATTATATTTGATTTTCTTTTCTTTGATATACGACAAGGAGAGAGAGTACAAAGGAGTACAAAGGAAATCAAGCAACAACAGGTCTAGTGACCCTTCTAGGCCGCTTGTCCTCCAAAACACTGAGGATCAAGTGTCCAAACAGTGATTTAGAGTTGGTAAGGGAACATTGGAAAGGGAATTAATGTCCGTGGCAGGATTAGGAAGTTAGTAGGGGACAGATGGGTTAGTAACTGAGGGGAGGATAAAATATAGTTATTAATTTACAAACGCAGTCAGTCGCGGGTTTGATGCGAGATATTTGTCCAGGCGGAGTTTAAATGAATCTACGGTGCTGCAGTCTATAACGTCTCGGGGAAGCCCATTCCACAAGTTGACAACTCGATTGAAGAAGAAATTCTTAGATTCGTGTGAGTTAAAAGATTTACCAATAATTTTGCAACCTTTCCCCGCGTGTAATTAGATTGGTCGATAGTGAAGTACTTACTACAGTTCATATTGTCGATGCCTTTGATGATTTTGAACACTTGAATTAAGTCACCTCTTAATCTGCGCTGCGTTAAAGGAAATATATTTAATTCTCTAAGACGCTCTTCGTATGGTTTGTTCTTTAGGCTAGGTGTAATTTTGGTAACTCTACGTTGAACTCGGTCCAGCTTGTTTATATCTTTTTGGTAATAAGGGCACCAGGATTGAACGCAGTATTCCAGAAGAGGGCGGACTAAGGAATTGTAAAGGGTTAGGATAACTTCTTTGGATTTATGCTCAAATGACCTGCCTATAAAGCCACTTATTTTGTTTGCCTTCTTAACAACTTCTGAACATTGTTGACTCGGTTTTAGGTTACTCGATATTGTTACTCCCAGATCGGTTTCTCTGTTTACATTCTTAAGCTGAGTGTCATTCATCGAGAGAGAGAGAGAGCTCATCAGGTATACTAATCGCCTCATTACTTACTAATAACCTAATAGGTGTAACTTGAAAACTAAAGGGGCCCGACCTCTATTCAATGGGGGTGACCTACCTTTTTCTCTCTCTGGGTTGTATCCATTCGGCCCTATTCAACCTACTGTTTTAAGACGTTTTATCCCCATCCAAGTGTCGATTTATACCTCGCAAGCGATAGTGAGCATTCATATTTTGAATAATGATTCAGACAGCTGGCTAAATTTTTACATTTTTCGATACCAAAATGTCTTGGATTTCTCCATAAAATGCTGAGTAAATCTCTTGACAGTTTATTAATCTTAAATGTTAGGACATATATTTAATCAGTGGTAATTGGGTATTATTAATAGAATACTTTTCTGTATTTAAAAAAATGAAATTTATATGAACATTTGTACTTTTATAAAACCCGTTTTTTTTTTTTTGGCGCGTAATAAACACATATTTTGTGAAAACACACCAGAGAGTATCAAACTATTTAAATAGATTCAATAAATCAATACCTTTAGCAGAGTTATTAAGAAAACAAATATGCAAAATTCGAAAAATCAATTGTACATTTTTTAATCGGTTTGAAATTTTGGAAAATATTGTTTTTTGAGCCGCTGATGATAATGCGTACATTATATTAAGATTAGATAATTAGAACAGCAGGTCATTTGAATAGAGGTCCCACCCCTTAATTACCCATCATCATTGCTGCTCAAGGCCACACCAACAATATACTTTTCCCAAACCTTAAAAGGGGTGTTTGGTTCTGGACCCCTTCTCCCTCATGTTAAGTCTCATTTGTTGTAGGATTTTCAGACGTTCGCCCCATTAGTTTGGCTATTATAAAACTTCTTACCCTATTTTCTTTGTCAATGTTAAGACCTTTCGTGCCATAAAGGTTTCTAGGTTGTGCTGGCGAGCGAAAGCGAGCGTGCAATTTAGGAGGAACCGAGTTACTTGAGATTGACAGTTTATTCTAGCTATCATTAGATGATTCTTATTCAGTCTAGGAAGGATCTATGGGAATTATAAAGGTGACACTATCTCAATCACCTCACTGACTGCCATAGATCCTTCCTAATCTGAATAAAATCGTCTAATAGTTTTCAGACAACAGAAAATAAATACGTCATCGGATCTTGAAATGGTTAAGAAAACGAAGAAAACAAATAATATCTTTATTTTTGTGATATCAAGACTGGAATGGAGACAGCATATTCCGAACCAGAAAATAATTACAAACTTAATTAGACTGGGAAGAGAAAATTAATTAATGAGATAATGAAGATAGCGAGATTGGAAAAATGTCAGAGCTTTTTCAGATTGTCCAGAAGATGGTGATGTTGATGTGTGTGAGAGAGAGAGAGAGAGAGAGTGTGTGAGAGAGAGAGGGTGTATGTATGTGATAGGGAGAGTTAGAGTGAGAGAGAGAGAGTGAGTGTATGTATGTGATAGAGAGAGTTAGAGTGAGAGAGAGAGAGAGTGAGTGTATATATGGGATAGCGATAGTGAGTGTATATATGTGATAGAGAGAGTTAGAGTGAGAGAAAGAGAGAGTGAGTGTATGTATGTGATAGGGAGAGTTAGAGTGAGTGAGAGAGAGAGTGAGTGTATGTATGTGATAGAGAGAGTTAGAGTGAGTGAGAGAGAGAGTGAGTGTATATATGTGATAGAGAGAGTTAGAGTGAGAGAGAGAGAGTGAGTGTATGTATGTGATAGAGAGAGTTAGAGTGAGAGAGAGAGAGAGAGTGAGTGTATATATGTGATAGAGAGAGTTAGAGTGAGAGAGAGAGAGTGAGTGTATGTATTGATAGAGAGTTAGAGTGAGAGAGAGAGAGAGTGAGTGTATATATGGGATAGCGATAGTGAGTGTATATAGTGATAGAGAGTTAAGTGAGAGAAAGAGAGAGTGAGTGTATGTATGTGATAGGGAGAGTTAGAGTGAGTGAGAGAGAGAGTGTGAGTATGTGCTAGGGAGAGTTAGAGTGAGTGAGAGAGAGTGAGTGTATATATGTGATAGAGAGAGTTAGAGTGAGAGAGAGAGAGTGAGTGTATGTATGTGCTAGGGAGAGTTAGAGTGAGTGAGAGAGAGTGAGTGTATATATGTGATAGAGAGAGTTAGAGTGAGAGAAAGAGAGAGTGAGTGTATGTATGTGATAGGGAGTAAGAGTAGTAGAGTTAGAGTGAGTGTATAATAGTGAGTTAGAGTGAGTGAGTTAGAGTGAGTGTATAATAGAGTGAGTTAGAGTGAGTGAGAGAGAGTGAGTGTATATATGTGATAGAGAGAGTTAGAGTGAGAGAGAGAGAGAGTGAGTGTATATATGTGATAGAGAGAGTTAGAGTGAGAGAGAGAGAGTGAGTGTATGTATGTGATAGAGAGAGTTAGAGTGAGAGAGAGAGAGAGTGAGTGTATATGTAGCGATAGTGAGTGTATATGTGATAGAGAGAGTTAGAGTGAGAGAGAGAGAGTGAGTGTATGTATGTGCTAGGGAGAGTGAGAGTGAGTGAGAGAGAGTGAGTGTATGTGTGAGAGAGAGAGTGAGAGTGAGTGAGAGAGAGAGTGAGTGTATATATGTGATAGAGAGAGTTAGAGTGAGAGAGAGAGAGTGAGTGTATGTATGTGATAGAGAGTTAGAGTGAGAGAGAGAGAGAGTGAGTGTATATGGGATAGCGATAGTGAGTGTATATGTGATAGAGAGTTAGAGTGAGAGAGAGAGTGAGTGTATGTATGTGATAGAGAGAGTTAGAGTGAGAGAGAGAGAGTGAGTGTATATATGGGATAGCGATAGTGAGTATATATGTGATAGAGAGAGTTAGAGTGAGAAAGAGAGAGTGAGTTGTATGTGATAGGGAGAGTTAGAGTGAGTGAGAGAGAGAGTGAGTGTATGTATGTGATAGAGAGAGTTAGAGTGAGAGAAAGAGAGAGTGAGTGTATGTATGTGATAGGGAGAGTTAGAGTGAGTGAGAGAGAGAGTGAGTGTATGTACGTGATAGAGAGAGTTAGAGTGAGTGAGAGAGAGAGCGAGTGTATATATGTGATAGAGAGAGTTAGAGTGAGAGAGAGAGAGAGTGAGTGTATATATGGGATAGCGATAGTGAGTGTATATATGTGATAGAGAGAGTTAGAGTGAGAGAGAGAGAGTGAGTGTATGTATGTGATAGAGAGAGTTAGAGTGAGAGAGAGAGAGAGTGAGTGTATATATGGGATAGCGATAGTGAGTGTATATGTGATAGAGAGAGTTAGAGTGAGAGAGAGAGTGAGTGTATGTATGTGATAGAGAGAGTTAGAGTGAGAGAGAGAGAGAGTGAGTGTATATATGGATAGCGAAGTGAGTGTATATATGTGATAGAGAGAGTTAGAGTGAGAGAGAGAGTGAGTGTATGTATGTGATAGAGAGAGTTAGAGTGAGAGAGAGAGAGAGTGAGTGTATATATGGGATAGCGATAGTGAGTGTATATATGTGATAGAGAGAGTTAGAGTGAGTGAGAGAGAGAGTGAGTGTATATATGTGATAGAGAGAGTTAGAGTGAGAGAGAGAGAGTGAGTGTATGTATGTGCTAGGGAGAGTTAGAGTGAGTGAGAGAGAGTGAGTGTATATATGTGATAGAGAGAGTTAGAGTGAGAGAGAGAGAGAGAGTGAGTGTATGTATGTGATAAGGAGAGTTAGAGTGAGTGAGAGAGTGAGTGTATGTATGTGATAGAGAGAGTTAGAGTGAATGAGAGAGAGAGTGAGTGTATGTATGTGATAGAGAGAGTGAGTGTATGTATGTGATAGAGAGAGTTAGAGTGAGTGAGAGAGAGAGTGAGTGTATGTATGTGATAGAGAAAGTTAGAGTGAGTGTGTGTATGTGATAGAGAGAGTTAGAGTGAGAGAGAGACAACTTTATCTCGAAGGGATGTCTTGGGGACATTTTATTAAGCTTTATGGAGGTCTATGGTGCAAACTAAAAACTACAAAATAAATAATACTGTATATATATATATATATATATATATATATATATATATATATATATATATATATATATATATATATATATATATATATATATATATATATATATATATATATACAGTATACCGCTCTCAACCCTCCAACTATCGTCCAATTGATCTCATCTCTTTTATCTCTGAAGTTTTTAAAACTATTCTTGCTTCCAAATTTCCTAAGCATTTCTCTTCACATAATCTGCTCTCAGATCGCCAGTATGGCTTCCATAAAGGTCGCTCTACTGGTGATCTTCTTTCATATCTTACTAACTCCTGGTCATCCAACTTTCGGGACTTCGGTGAGACTTTTTCTGTTGCACTAGAGAACTAGACATATCGAAGGCCTTCGATAGAGTCTGGCACAAATCTTTAATTTCCAAACTGCCTTCCTTCGATTTCTGTCCATCCATCTGTGCCTTTGTCTCTAATTTCCATTCCGGCCGTTCCATAGCTGCGATTGTGGACGGCCGTCGCTCATTTCCTCATCCTATCAACTCCGGTGTTCCTCAGGGTTCTGTCCTATCTCCTATTATCTTTCTAATTTTCATAAACTATATTCTCAACTGTACATCCAGTCACATCCATTCATATACAGACGACTCTACCTTACACCATTCAATTTGTTTTCCAGAACACCCCAGCCAGCAGTCCCTCAAAAGTAAACGTAATGAAGCCATAAAATACTTATCTTCTGATCTAGCTACTACTTCCAATTGGGGTAGAGAAAACCTTGTTGCATTTAATGCTTCCAAAACTCAATTTATCCATCTTACTACCCGTCAGGAACCTCCAATAAAAAAAACAACCCTTCATCTTCTCTCAATGTTCTCGGTGTCTCTTTTTCTTCTGCTCTCACTTGGAAAGACAATATTACCAGTCTCGCTAAGGCAGCCTCCCAGAAGCTGGGTGTGCTCAATCGCCTCATGGGATTCTTTAACCCTGCGCAGCTTCTTGCTCTGTACAGGGGCACAATGCGTCCTTGTATTGAGTATTGTTCACATGTGTGGTGAGGATCCTCTCACACCGCACTCCTAGATAAATTAGAAAGGAAAGCCTTTCGTATTATTAACTCCCGTCCACTCACCAACTCACTGCAATCTCTCTCTCTTCACCGCAATGTTGCATCTCTCTCGCTATTCTATCGCGACTACAATAATCAGTGTTCCTCGGAGCTTCCAGTGTATGCCACCTCCTCTACATAGGGTATGTAGTACCCGTCTTGCAACACAATCCCACCCCTACTCTTTGCAGCTCTCCAACCCAAGAGTGAAATGCTATTCTCAGACTTCCTTCTATTCAACTGCTGAGCTCTGGAACTCTCTCCCAGAATCAGTCTTTCCCTCTTCCTATGACTTAAATTGCTTCAAATTGCATGCGTCCAGGCATTTTAGCTCGAACGTCCCTTGAATTCGGACCTGTCACTCTTTGAAATCTGGGGGAGGCATTCGCTGCAGGGAGTTATGCCTTTTGTCTCCCTCATTCACATAGGAGAAAAATATATATATATATATATTCAGTATACCGGTATATATATAATATATATATACAGATAAATAGATATACAGTATGTGTGTGTGTGTGTGTCTGTGTGTGTATGACCAAATGGAAAAACTTAAAAGCCGTTGAGAGGCAGGTCACTCAGCATTCAAAGGTCAGAGGTCAAACTATAAAACTGGGGATATATATCGTCTAGACTGTGTGTGTGTCAATGTGTGTCGAGGTATAAAGGTCAAACCATTTCTAGATTCTAGTTCACCTTTTTGTTGTTGTTGTTGTTGTTGTTGTTGTTGTTGTTCCCCAAGCTGCCTGGCCGAACATTCCCAAGGCCCCGAGCAAGGCCAAGGCCATAACCGAGCGCCCCCACAGAACCCTCCCTGCCGACCACAATAAAGCCTGGGTGACCGAAGCCACTCAATGGCGGGGAGCTGAGGAGGGCGCAGAAACGCCCGGGAAACCAAAGCCCCACCCAGGGCCCTGTGCCCCTCAGCAATTATGAAGAGAAAGTTGAGGGGCAAAGGAAAAATGTGACGCTTTGGCTTCCAATCTTGGTAGATTGGGAGGTCAATCCACGGAAGAGAAGCCGTCACTTGAGATCTAGAAAATATATAAGTAAAAGGAACAGTCAGAGTAAGCTATGGGTATGACAGAGATCACTCAGTTCTCACTCTGATAGACCAGCCCATTACCATATGACTAGAACCCAATCCTCTCAGCATCAGCTAGGAAAGGCCCTAGAAAGCCGCCTTTGGCGGGGGGTTACCTCCCCTATTTCAACCCCTTTCGGGGTTGGGCACCGCCAACTCGCCTTTTTGTTCTATATTCTGGCTATTATTATATTATTTTATTCAGATTAGGAAGGGTATGTGGAAGTGAGAGTATTGATTGAGATAGGCTTTACTCTTATATTTCCCACAGATCCTTATTAGATGATTGTATTCATATTAGGAAGGGTATGTGGAAGTCAGAGAGGGTTAATTGAGATAGTATTTACCCTTTCAATTCCCACAGATTCGTATTAGATGATGTTATTTAGATTCGTAAGGGTATATGGAAGTCAGAGGTTTAATAAAGATAGTCTTTACACTTATAATTCCTACAGATCCTTATGAAACGATTTTATTCAGATTAGGAAGGGCATATATAAGTCAGAGGGTTAAGTGAGATAGTCTTTACCCTTATAATTCCCACAGATCCTTCCAAAACTGTATAGAGTTTTCTAATAATAGCCAGATAACAAACATGAAATGCGTAATCGGATCGTTAAAGGGCAGAGTATTGAATGAAGCCAAACAGGTCATTCAAAGGTCAAAGTTCAAACTATATAATATGTCTAGACAGTTTGTGTGTCATTCTGTGTCGAGGTGTGAAAGTCATCCTATTCAGTGCCAGGGACGTCCTTTTCAATAATTATATTCCGGCAACTATTACACGATTATACTCAACTTAGGAAGGACGTCTACCCAGGATATGTGAAGGTCATCCCATTCAGTGCCGGGGACGTCCTTTTCAATATATTCCGGCAACTATTACACGATTATACTCAACTTAGGAAGGACGTCTACCCAGGATATGTTTCTAATGAAAAATGTATAATATATTTCGAAGATGGGTGTAAGGGGTGTTTTGTTTTTCTTCAGTTTGATGGAGGTCTAGCGAGGAAACTAAAATATAAATGAACAAATAATTAGACACAAAATAAAACAAAAAAAGGACCCCCTTAAAAGGCGGTGACACACGAATCAATTATTACTGTCAATTGTAGTCTGGCAGCTTCAAAATGTCACCCCTTCACTACCGGTGCTGTCATGTTAACTTTATTCTAGCTACTATTATGCAATTGTATTCGTTTTATAAAGGGGCTCCAGCAATTGTATTCGTTTTATAAAGGGCCTCCAGCAATTGTATTCGTTTTATAAAGGGCCTCCAGCAATTGTATTCGTTTTATAAAGGGCCTCCAGCAATTGTATTCGTTTTATAAAGGGCCTCCAGCAATTGTATTCGTTTTATAAAGGGCCTCCAGCAATTGTATTCGTTTTATAAAGGGCCTCCAGCAATTGTATTCGTTTTATAAAGGGCCTCCAGCAATTGTATTCGTTTTATAAAGGGCCTCCAGCAATTGTATTCGTTTTATAAAGGGCCTCCAGCAATTGTATTCGTTTTATAAAGGGCCTCCAGCAATTGTATTCGTTTTATAAAGGGCCTCCAGCAATTGTATTCGTTTTATAAAGGGCCTCCAGCAATTAACAGGCTTGGATATATCTCACCTAACTCTTTTTACTAGCACAGATCCTCCTTAAGCTGCGCAAAAGCGTCTAAATATATCTAGAATTAAATTAAAAAGACGTCGCCGGTACAGAAGAGGTTAATGGTTATCAGAAATCGGCCACCTAACATTTGTTTCCTATGTGTATGAAGGAGAAAAAAGGCAGGCTGCGTGTAACGAGTGTCTTCCCCAAAGCCAAAAGAGTGACAGAGAGCCAAATGCAAGGGACGGTGGGGCCAAATGCAAGGGACGTTGGGGTCAAAATGCCTGGACACACAAAGTTTAAAGCAGCTTAAGTCATAAGATGAAGGAAAGATTGATATAGGGAGAAAGTTCCAGAGTTCACCTTCAATCTAGTTTCCGATGCCAATGTGAAAGAGACTCAAAATATTAAGACAAACAAATTGGTCCAACAAAATTGCTGGGAAAAACCCTCGTGTAACATTGGCTCAAGAGGGGAGGTTTGCCTTTTCTGGCCCCCCTTCTCCCTCATGTTTCACCCCATTAATTTTGAGATTTAAGAAGTTCCTTCCATTAGTTTGGCGAATATATATTACCCCCCCCCCCCATTCACCTCCTTCGAGATAAATGTGTAAATTTTTCTGTAGAAAAATGTCCCAGACGTAGGCCGGTTCCTCTTAAAATAACAGGCTCGCTATCGCTCGCCAGGAAAACATCGACTCCCAAATGGTAAGAAAGGTCTTAATATGGACAAACAAAAATACGCGAAAGATCTTAAGCTTCTTGGAGGTCTAACGATGAAACTAAAAAATATATCACTACGTAAATAGACCAAACAAACAACCAATCCCCCTTAGGTATTAAATATGTCTGTCAGTGTGTCTGTCTGTCTGTCTGTCTGTCTGGCTTTTGTTATGCTCTCTTTTCATTTCGTCCCTTTTCACAATCTCTCTCTCTCTCTTTGTAAATATATATAAATACAGTATATATATACAGGGTGTTTTAGCTGATGTTTTCACAATCTCTCTCTCTCTCTTTGTAAATATATATAGATACAGTATATATATACACGGTGTTTTAGCTGATGTTTTCATAAATGACAGCACATTTTCGTCAGCCAATCATAAGACTATTTTATTCTACGACGTTCGGGGTGAGTATGTATAACTACGGAGATATTACGCATTGAAAGTTATCGATAGATACACACAAATGCAGTCTAAGGGATACAAACGAATATTTCAAAGCTAGCGCAGGGCAGACAGGCTTTGTTTACATGTGGATAACAGGGTTAAAAAAGTGTTTCGGAATCGCTCTAGGGATGATACAAATAATATAATTAAAATAACCAAATTATCAAAGACCCCACCACGAACATAAGGAAAACAACTGAAGGACTGGAAACCAATAACAAACTAATACAGAAACAAAGCCAACAAAGAAAGGCAAACCAAGAGAGAAGAAGAAGGAGGAACTACAGCAGAACCAATAACACCAAAGGTGGGAACAGCAAGAAACAAAATAAGCACGATGCCCCGCATACCAAAATTGCCCCACATCACCCACGGAAGAAACGAGAACAAGAATACCTATCCAGATCCACTCACAGAGAAGACAAGTACATCAACAGTACCAAAAGACACCAAACCAGTAAAACCACATGTACGAGATAACTACCAGAATAAAACCTGCACCTATAAACAAATTATCAAATCTCATACGCCCTCTAATAACACAAGACGAGACGCCAGAATTACCACCATAACACCAGAGCTTCCAACAAGACTATCACCAAAATACCACAACACCACGAGGCTCCCAGGAAAAAAATAGTATTCAGCCAGGGACAGAAGGACCAGCATCACCATAAAGAGAGACGACACTTATGCCTTTCTTCCACCAATAAGCTGACTCATCTGCTCGCGAACTTCTAGGGGACCCTCTTAATCCCCGTAGATCCACCCCCTACTGGTCTTATGACCTTTTGACCCCGCACACTTGCCCTGGGACATCTCAGCTAAAGTCGTCACTACTCCGACGAAAACTGAAAAAGGCAAGCAATTCTAAAGCTTGATAATACTGTCATGTTAGTAGTCTAGCCCTAAAATTACCCTCCCATTCAATTAGAGATTGAAGTCATGACGAATATCTCTACAGGTCTGAGGAATTCTTTTCCCTATTGAGGAATTATTGTTATCGCATACCATGGTATAGGGAAAAACATAAAGATCCCCAATAGGCTGCACTTATAGTAATAGAAGTATAAACTCGCAGACATGTCCCCACCTTACTGCTCTTACTAAATCCGCACTCTAAAAATGACATCAGAAACATCATATTTAAGACCCCAAGTCAAGAGTACCGAAACAGAACTTCATCAACGATTAGCATAATGATCAGGATAGTCGAGTAACTCTAGCCCCAGGACATGTCCAACTAAGACAACTCGCGTTTGTCTGATGAAAGTGCCCGGTGTCATGACTTTAAGGAACTTTCATTCAAGATCTAAAACCAGCTAATCCATCTGTAACCCAAACAACTTATCCACACGGCAGGCCAACCTGGATGGCCCAACGGAGAATCAGAAGACCCCACTAGCTGTTACCTCAACTCATCACCACTCCAGACCCAAGTGTTAGCTTAGGAGTAAATATTGAAAACTCACAATAAAGTCTATACCCAGAAATAAAGTACAAATAGTTAATATCGACAAAGTCCCTCAGGCTCGACTCTCACCAGTGCGAAGGTACCTAAATAATTTAGAGTCCACAAGTATTGACTCTGCCTAAATTCTCACCAGTGCACAGGTACCTAAGTAAGTAGAGTCTACAAGTATGGACTCTGCCTAAATGTTCACCAGTGCAAAGGTACCTAAATAAGTAGAGTCCAATATGATTTACTTTGTCTAATTTTACATAGCTTCTTATGAGACTTTCATGAATTGTTTGTGAGTTAACTTAGAGGTGAATACAGCTAGTAAATTCCTGATCCTATTACAGATCATCACCGTGCTAGGAGAGTTCATATTTGTGTAAACCATTTATCCATGTGTATCTATTAGTATTGTTAACCCTAGGAGTAGATAAATAAATACTGTTCATAAATATACTCAGTGTTATATTTATCCTTTATTTCTTCTATGCATGTGTTGTGATTTTGACTTCTCCAGTTAACCCGGGAACGGCGAGAAAGCTCTTAAGAGGTTTTACTGTGCAACGGCGGCAAAGCTCTTAAATTAATTAAGAGGGCAGGCCTAAAAAAAAAAATTTTTTAAAGGCCCCAGTAGCACTTAAGACAATTTTGTTTTATTTATTTATTTTTTCCATACCTCATATACTCCTCCACATCCCCTCCTTCCCCCCTCCCTTCAATTATCACCTATTTTCCCAGTTATTCCCTTATTCATTGGTATAATTTTGTGCTAACATTAGCAAACCGCTAGCAGCATGTGTTTGTGTGTCTAGTGAGTGTGTTGGCAGAGGTAGATGGTGGGGTGTGGCTCTCAGTCACCCTCCAGAGCTCGCGAGGGTAGGATTCTCCTGACTTTGCTCCACATATCATGAATGGGCCGCTCCATGTTTATTCGCGATTTTGACCAGAAAGATTATATTTCCACTTGTTTTATTGTTGTTATAGGTTACTATCTTCGTAGTAAAGGTAAAATAGGCGCATATGAATAAGTAATAACAATATTTGTCGTAAAATTACGATTTTAGGCGGGAAAGAGGCCTAATATTGCCGCCCAGAACAGTGGTGTTCGCTACACCCTGCTCGCTCTTTATAGGTTAAGTAGAACCTACCAAATCCAATCTCAAAACCTGGAAAAAACCCTGGTAAAACAATAATATTCCATTCAAGGGTTGAGGACTCTAATCCCTTGAGCGATTCCGAAATACTTTTCTAACCTCGTTATCCACGTGTAAACAAAGCTTTTCTGCCCTGCGCTAGCTTTGAAACATTCGTTTTTACCCTTTAGACTGAATTTTGTTTGTATGTATCGATAAATTTTTATGTGTAATATCTCTGTAATTATAAATACTCACCTCGAATGTCATAGAATAAAAGTCTCATTAATAAAAGCCTATATACTGTATATACTGTATGTATATATACATATATATATAGGGTGCTAGACCCTCCTCATGGGTCCCAACACAGTCCACTACTAACATACATCGGGACTTCGGTGAGACCTTTTCTATTGCGCTAGACATATCGAAGGCCTTCGATGAGTCTGGCACAAATTTATAATTTCTAAACAATCCTCCTTCGGTTTCTATCCCTCCATCTGTGCCTTTGTCTCTAATTTCCTTTCCGACCATTCCATAGCTGCGGTTGTGGACGGCCATCGTTCACTTCCTCATCCTATCAACTCTGGTGTTCCTCAGGGATCTGTCCTATCTCCTATTCTCTTTCTAATTTTTATAAATTATCTTCTCAACTGTACCTCCAGTTCTATTCATTCATATGCAGACGAATCTACCTTACACTATTCAATTAGTTTCCCAGAATGCCCCTGCAAGCAATCTGTCGGGAATAGGGTAATGATCCCGACAGGTTTTGGTCCAATAGGACATTTGAATTTGGCGGTATCGTATCGCTTGTACGATTTCGGCTGGTTCTTTGTGTATTGTAGTTTATTCTTAAGTTAGGTTAAATATTAACTGTAATGTATAAATATCTACATCAGATCTAGCTGTATTATGAAACCAAGTTATGGGTTATAATTATTATGAGCCGGCAGCCATATGTAATTTCGCGAAGCGATCGGACGCCGGCCCTTTAGTCTCTCAACCAACACCATACAGTCAACATCTCCTCCCCCGGCCCTGACTCAACCCACAGTTCACCATGTGCTACAACTACTAACAATATTAACAACAGTCCTACATCACCAGTCCTCTTAAGCTAAGTTCATTGTATCGATATTGTATTATGTGAACATTCCAACATGTCATGCAATTGAACTAGCCGTGTGTGGGGGACTGGATTACACCCATCAACGACTACGTCGTTGGTAATTATAATATAACTATTTGTTGGGATATTTCATGTACCAGTGATATGTAAATTAACCTCTTTATCTAAATTCCCGATAAATAATGGTCCTTCGTGCCCTCAAGCTTCCTTACCGTAGTACCGTTTTGTTTGCTTATTTGACGCTTGTGGGCTTACAAATGGCTGCCGCCTTGCGCGTTGTTGGCCGACTGCCGTTCCCTAGTTTACACCCAGCTTCTTCCCTCATGTTTTTTACCATTTAGGCGCCGTCTCTATCTTTTTTGGGACTAGTTTCCAGGGTTTTTTGGGCGTGTGATCCTTGGCGTTTTTTTGGTGGGTTAGCTGGGCTGGAGATTGGGGTTGGGGTAATTTCGTTGGGCGCCATTTCGCGCTCATAGGCTAGGCTAGGCAGTCTAGGCCTGCAGGTGTCTGTGGTGGCTTTTCATTTCGCTTTGGTGGTGTGCCTGTGGTGTTGCTTGGTTTTTGTCATTGTGGGACTCATTATTAATTATGCTGGTGGGGAGGGTTCTCATGTGACCTTTTATATTTAAATTTCATAATAGCCTAGGCCTAGTTGCTTAAAGTGGCGGTCATGAGTGTCGGTCTTTGTTAATTCCTAAGGGATTGACAGTTAATAGTCAGACCTCATGATTGTAGCTTAACCAACTAGGCTTACCTATAAAGGGCTTACAATAATTAGTGCTTCACCTTACCCTTTCTTTTAATGGATGTATTATTTAATTATTTTGTCTAGTTAGATACTTTCCTTTCGATAGTTTATATTACGGGGGATGTAAGTATTATGTAATTCTTTTTGAGTAAATTTCTTAAGTAATGGGGGTTTGCCGCTGTTGATTCAAGCGATTAACGGTTTGTAGTCTGACCTCATTGTAGTTTAAGTTGCTTAAAATTAGACCTTAACGATGACAGATTTGAAGAAACTTAAGATTCTTAAGGGAGGGATGAAGGGAAGTTTAAATAGATGTTTAAGAGATCTTGATTAATTTTTAATAAGTGCCACGGCTGATCAGATAAAAGGTAAATTTGCTACTGTTACTAAATCGCTAGCTACTTATGATAGTTATGCTCAGCAGGTATATGGTTTATTGACAGTTACTGACGATGTGGAAGAAGAAATGTCGGCAGATCTTGAGTACTTTGAGAATGTTAATACAGCCTTAGCCAGACTATCTTCCACCCAAGAATCAACCTCTGTTAAGGATACCGGTACACCAAAGGCGACTGGTTTTAACCTGCCGAAGCTTACTTTGCCTACCTTTTCCGGCGATTCGGCTACCTGGAATGGATTTTGGGATATTTTTGAGTGTTCCGTCCATCATAATAAAACACTCACATCCATCCAAAGGTTCACATATCTCCGTGGTCAATTGAAAGGGGAGGCATTGAAGTTAGTCGATGGGTACAAGCTAGAAGCTACCAGCTACGAGTCTGCAGTGGAGTTGCTGAAGAGAACTTACGGGAGAGTGGAAGTCATCAAGACCGCGTTAATTACTAAGTTCTTCACGCTAGATCCTCCATCCTATGATGTGACGGCCCTAAAGGAGTACTATGCCTCCTTTGAGAGCCTCCTCCGATCTATGGAGACAATGGCCGTCACCAAGGAGGAGATATTTAGTGTGAATATCTTGAATAAGATACCCTCTCCCCTAAGGGAAATCTTAAGACGACAACTAAGCGACTCTCCACTAAACTTGGAAGCGTTGGTGCAGGTGTACCAGACTGAAGTCTTCAATATGGAGAGTACTGGACACTACCGACAAGTGGAGATGTCGCCATCTACTGCAGCTTTCCCGGTACAGACTTCTCCTAAACAGAAAAGGCCAATATCATTAGGTTGTAAGTTGTGCAGTGTCCACGGTCATCTGTGGTACCAGTGTCCTAAGTATCCTAAGGCTACACAGAAGATTGGTCAGGCTAAATCGCTTAAGTTATGTACCAGCTGTCTGGCAAGAGACCACTTCAACAGTACTTGCACCAATTCCTACATCAAACCTTGTAAGTATTGCAAGGGGAAACATTGGTTTTCCCTTTGCACCCAGTCTGATCGGCACGACGGCAAAGAAAAGGGGAGAACCCCCAAAGAGTCACATGAGAAAAGTAAGAGCGAGGGTGATAAAGTATCTGCTATGTCCATTGCTTCTCGAGAATGTCAATTGCTTCCTACTATGATGCTGCCAGTAGTGGGGAGTAATAATAATACTATAATGACGCGCACCTTACTTGACCAGTGCTCACAGAGGTCATTCGTTCTGCGGTCAACATTACCCCAGCTCAAGTGTACCAGCAAGGGTCAAGAGAATTTGCGTCTCCATGGTTTCACTGGTGAAATAGATTCCAGTGACTATGATATTGTGGAGATTTCATATGTTTATAGAAAAAAGGTATGTCCCATCAAGGCTGTTGTGGTCGACACACTACCCAGTTTCTATATAGCATCAGAGATTCAACCACATTTGAAATATCTCAGAAGCAAGGGGTATAAACTGGCTGATGATCAACTCTCTGCTAACAATGGTATTATGCTACTGGTCGGAGCTGATTATTACTACGACCTGGTTCACCCTGGATATCGGTGGGTAGATAAGCTTATAATGCTCCCCACGATCCAAGGGTATGCCATTTCTGGATCCTATGCCACTTCCTCTAAAGACACACAGGTGGAGGTGGTTACGGTCCTCAAGGTAGCAGTAAGCCCCATAGATAAATATATTCGGCCAAATGTGCCTGATAATACATGTCCTGATATAGATAAGCTATGGGACTTGGACAATATTGGAATTGACCCACATGAACTTGATCGTGAGTCCAAGCTAGCGTTAAGCTCGTATGAAGAGACTGTAACGTATGACTCTGGCAGAGGTCAGTATGTGGTAAGGCTCCCTTGGAATGATAACAAGAGTAAATTACCTACTAATTTCCATCTAGCACTTGGTAGGTTACGTGGCCTTCAGAAGCAGTTTGTCAAGGATCCAAGTTATTGCGAGACCTATGCGGCAGTTTTGGCCGAGCAGGTACAACGTGGATTTGTGGAGAGAGTAGATCTCAGTGAGTATGGGGATAACATCCATTACCTTGCTCACCATGGGATTAAAAAGGACAGTTCCACCACTCCTGTTCGTATGGTGTATGACTGCTCTGCTAAATCCAGTGATCGCTCCTATAGCCTGAATGATTGTCTGTACACGGGTCCGTCCCTGGTCTATGAACTAGCCCAAATTATGTTGCGCTTCAGATGTCATAAGTTTGCATGGGTCGCCGATATTGAGAAGGCCTTCCTGATGCTTCAACTCCATCGTGAAGACAGGGACTCGACAAGATTTTTATGGCCACGGGACCCAATGGATCTAGATTCAGAGTATCTGGTCTACAGGTTCAGAGTCGTCTTATTCGGGGCGACCTGTTCCCAGTTCCTTCTCAACGCTACTATCTTGCGTCATCTTGAGGAGGCTGGACTAGATCCTGACTTCAAGAATGAGATCAAGCAGGGGATCTATGTGGACAATCTTCAAGGCACCGGAGACAATGAAGATTTATTGCTCAAGAGATGCTGGGAGATCCGCGATATATTTGCCAAGGCTCATCTATACTTAAGAGAATGGGCCACTAATAGTGATCTTTTGAAAGGTCAATTTGCTTCTGACGGTGTAGCTACTGAGAATAGTGAGGTGAAGTTTTTAGGCCACAAATGGGACACTACCACAGATTGTATATCCTTCTGTCACACCCCATGCGGCAGTGAGCTTATGACCAAGCGGAACTGCTTAAGCTTGTCAGCGAGGTTGTTTGATCCCCTAGGTTTTTTGCTGCCTGTAACAATCCGTGCTCGTATGTTTTTACAGCAACTGTGGCGGCTAAAACTAGATTGGGATACGCCCCTCCCGATTGAGTTACAAGATACTTGGCGGTTGATTCGGTCGGACCTTTCCACATGTTGCAAGGTCCAACTTCCTCGTCAGGTTATTAGTGGTCACCAGGTGGATCTACATGCCTTTTCTGATGCTAGTAATAGTGCGTACGGTACTGCCATATACATATGTAATGGTAGTGAAGCGACGCTGGCTATAGCGAAGGCTAAAGTAGCCCCTATAAAGAAGATTACAGTTCCTAAATTAGAACTTACTGCATTGCTTCTGTCTGCTCGTCTAATAAAGTTTACACTGGATGCTTATACAGACATACTACATATTAATAACGTCTATGTCTGGAGCGACAGTCAAATAGCGCTTTCATGGGTACACAGCCAGAAAGTGTTACCTGTTTATGTTTCTAATCGCACTGATGAGATTCATAACTTAGTTCCTACAGCTACATTTCGCTATGTGAGCACCAGGGATAACCCCAGTGACATCATTTCCCGGGGGATCTCGGCGCAGCAGTTTATGTCTTCCTCTATTTGGTGGCATGGGCCTCCATGGCTTACATCTCCAACTGAATGGCCTCAGGATTTCAGGGAATGCATGTCTGATCCTTCAAGTCGGCCCCAAGATGATGTGTTAAGTAGTACGAATGTGAGTACTACACATCAGGATAACAAGTTGGTAGAGTGGGAACGTTACGGCAGCTATGATCAAGTAATACGGGTATTTGCATGGATATACCGTTTCATTAACAACATGAGAAGTCGGGCTCACGGGTCTTTCCTTAGTGAAGATTCGAAGCATATCAGACTCCATGAATTGAGATCAGCAGAAGCAAAACTAATATGTTTAGTACAAAAGGAATCTTATCCTACTGAACATCAAATCCTGAGCAAGGAGTCAAAGGCCAAACCCTCAAACTTAATGAGGCAGCTAGGATTATATATGGAAGGAGGCATCATTAAGTGTAGAGGCAGGATCCAAAAGCGGACATTATTGATTCTGCTAAATATCCTGTCCTCCTTAGCTCCTCTCATTTGATTACCAAAATGTTGATTCGCCAATGCCATCGGACCTGCCTACATTTTGGCGTAAATTATGTTCTGGCGTATATGCGACAACGTTGGTGGATCCCTAAGATGCGACAAGCAATTAAAGGGATCCACAATAGCTGTACGATCTGTAAAAGATTACAGGGTAAGCCTTACTCCCCAGTTGATCTACCTCCCTTACCTGAGTTCAGGGTACAAAGGACTGAACCATTTCAGATAACCGGGGTGGACTACACCGGAGCGATTCAGGTTAGGGAATCGCCCGGTAATATCATAAAGGTATATGCCGTCCTATTCACATGTGCGGTAACCAGAGCGGTTCATATTGAATTGATTGACGACCTATCCAGTGAGGGGTTTTTGCATACTCTAAGACGCTTTGCAGGCCGCAATGGTTTCCCTCAAATTATTATGAGCGATAATGCGACTTGTTTTGTCGGGGCCTCTAAATATCTCCAAAGTTTAATGGATGACCCGCAGGTTGTGGCTACCCTCACTGGAAAGGGTTGTCAGTGGAGATCTATACCAGCACGTGCACCATGGTTCGGGGCGATTTGGGAGAGAACTATCGGTATCGTCAAATCTGCCATGAAGAAGGTATTAGGAAGTGCACTGGTGACCAGAGGGGAGTTGCAAACCATCTTAATAGAAATTGAGATGTCAGTCAACGACAGGCCCTTGACCTATACCTCGGCAGATGTTGATGACCTCTTACCCATTTCGCCTTCTATGCTAACACGTGAACGAACCCTTAATACCTTTCCTAGATCGTCCGTCAATGACGAAGATCTGCATGACCCTACGTTCGGTAATGCTGACGCCACACGTCGTCGCTTCCAGTATGTAAACAAGGTGTCCGACGATCTATGGAAACGGTGGACCCAAGAATATTTGCTGTCTCTTCGCGAGCGTCACTCTCATAAGATCAAAGGGACGAATCAACGATGGCCTCGTATCGGGGATATCGTCCTGATTCATGATGAGCGTCCTAGGTTATTTTGGAAGCTTGGGAGGATTATCGATTTGTTCCAGGGCATTGATGGTCTTATAAGGGTTGCTGGAATACGAACTTCGACTGGGGTTACTACTCGCCCAGTCGTAAGGTTATATCCCTTGGAGCAGGATGTAGAACTGCCGGATGATCCTGGCGTCTCTACTGATACCCCTCCGCGGGAGAGTGCTGGTGACAGTGCTCCTCAAGGTGGGGCAGCTGATGATGAGAAGGATGATCCTCCTCAGGCTTCAGGTGGCGCTCGGCCCAAAAGGAGGACGGCTATGAGTTCCGTGGATCTTTGGAGATCAAAGATCAAACAAGGTGATCTTTGACTTCGATGTCCTTTTTTTTTGTTCTCTGTATATAGCTCCTGTATATCATTTTTGGTGGCGGGCAATATGTCGGGAATAGGGTAATGATCCCGACAGGTTTTGGTCCAATAGGACATTTGAATTTGGCGGTATCGTATCGCTTGTACGATTTCGGCTGGTTCTTTGTGTATTGTAGTTTATTCTTAAGTTAGGTTAAATATTAACTGTAATGTATAAATATCTACATCAGATCTAGATGTATTATGAAACCAAGTTATGGGTTATAATTATTATGAGCCGGCAGCCATATGTAATTTCGCGAAGCGATTGGACGCCAGCCCTTTAGTCTCTCAACCAACACCATACAGTCAACATCTCCTCCCCCGGCCCTGACTCAACCCACAGTTCACCATGTGCTACAACTACTAACAATATTAACAACAGTCCTACATCACCAGTCCTCTTAAGCTAAGTTCATTGTATCGATATTGTATTATGTGAACATTCCTACATGTCATGCAATTGAACTAGCCGTGTGTGGGGGACTGGATTACACCCATCAACGACTACGTCGTTGGTAATTATAATATAACTATTTGTTGGGATATTTCATGTACCAGTGATATGTAAATTAACCTCTTTATCTAAATTCCCGATACAATCCCTCAAAATATAAACATAATGAAGCCATACAACACTTATCTTCTGATGTTACTACTATTTCCAATTGGGGCAGAGAAAACCTTGTTACCTTTAATGCTTCCAAAACACAATATCGCCATCTATCTACCCGCCGTGAACTCCCAGAGGAATATCTCTAATTCTTCAACAATACAATAATCAACCCTTCATCTTCTCACAATATTCTCGGTGTCTATTTTTCTTCTGCTCTCTCTTGGAAGGACCATATTACCAGTCTTGTTATGGCTGCCTGCCTTAAGCTGGGTGTGCTTAACCGCCTCAAGGGGTTCTTTACCCGTGCTCAGCTTCTTGCTCTGTACATAGGCACAGTGCATCCTTGTATTGAGTATTGTTCACATATGTGGGGACGATTCTCTCACACTGCACATCTATGCACAGTAGAAAGGAAAGCCTTTCGTATCATTAACTTGGGTCCACTCACTGACTTTCTGCAATCTCTCACTCTTCGCTGCAATGTTGCATCTCTCTCGCTATTCTATCGCTACTACAATAATCAGTGTTCCTGAGAGCTCTTTCAGTGCATACCACCTCCTCTACGTAGGATATGTTGTACCCGTCTTGCAACCTAATCTCACCCCTACTCTGTACAACTCAAGAGTGAAACGCTACTCCCAATCCTTCTTCTATTCAACAGCTGAGCTCTGAAACTCTCTCCCTGAACCAATCTTTCCCTCATCCTATGACTTAAATTGTTTCAATCTCCGTGTATCCAGAATTTTTGGCTCGCACGTTCCTTGAAGTTGGCCCTGTCAATCTTTTAATTCTGGGGGAGGCACTCGTCACAGGCAGTTTTGCCCATTGTCTCCTTCATCCACATAGAATCAAAAACAAACAAAAAACACGCCAGTGCCGGTACAGTGCCACCCTGTGCCAATATTGTGACCACCATAGCGGTCAGACACTACCATGGACAATACTAATATTATGGTGCTAGACCCTCCCCATGAGTCCCAACACAGTCCACTACTAACATACACTGTATCTTACAACACCAGTGCCGGTACAGTGCCACCCTGTGTCAATATTGTGACCACCATACCTGTCAGACCCTGCCATGGACAGGACTGATATTATGGTGCTAGACCCTCCCTATGGGTCCCAACACAGTCCACTACTAACATACACTGTATCTTACAACACCAGTGCCGGTACAGTGCCACCCTGTGCCCATATTGTACAAAGGAGTACAAAGGAAATCAAGCAACAACAGATCTAGTGACCCTTCTAGGTTGCTTGTCCTCCAAAACACTGAGGATCAAGTGTCCAAACAGTGGTTTAGAGTGGGTAAGGGAACATTGGAAAGGGAATTACTGCCCTGGAACTAATGTCTGTGGCAGGATTAGGAAGTTAGTAGGGGACAGATGGGTTAGTAACTGAGGGGGGGATAAAATAAAGTTATTCATTTACAAACGCAGTCAGTCGCGGGTTTGATGCGAGATATTTGTCTAGGCGGAGTTTAAATGAATAAACGGTGATGCAGTCTATAACGTTTCGGGGAAGCCCATTCCACAAGTTGACAACTCGATTGAAGAAGAAATTCTTAGATTCGTGTGAGTTAAAAGATTTACCAATAATTTTGCAACCGTTTCCCCGCGTGTAATTAGATTGGTCGATAGTGAAGTACTTACTACAGTTCATATTGTCGATGCCTTTGATGATTTTGAACACTTGAATTAAGTCACCTCTTAATCTGCGCTGGGTTAAAGGAAATAGATTTAATTCTCTAAGACGCTCTTCGTATGGTTTGTTCTTTAGGCTAGGTATCATTTTGGTAACTCTACGTTGAACTCGTTCTAGCTTGTTTATATCTTTTTGGTAATAAGGGCACCAGGATTGAACGCAGTATTCCAGAAGAGGGCGGACTAAGGAATTGTAAAGGGTTAGGATAACTTCTTTGGATTTATGCTCAAATGACCTGCCTATAAAGCCAATTATTTTGTTTGCCTTCTTAACAACTTCTGAACATTGTTGACTCGGTTTTAGGTTACTCGATATTGTTACTCCCAGATCGGTTTCTCTGTTTACATTCTTAAGCTGAGTGCCATTCATCGAATAGTTTGCTTTCTCATTTAGGTATCCGATATGTAGTACTTTACATTTATCCGCATTGAAACTCATTTGCCAAATTTGGGCCCAACATGACAATTTATCTAGATTGTGTTGCATATCGTCAACTTGTTCTTTTGAGAGTACGCTATTTGCAATTTTTGGTATCGTCAGCAAATTTTGAGATTGTACAGGTGAGACCCTCATCTATGTTGTTGATGTAAATTAGAAAGAGAATTGGTCCTAGTACCGATCCCTGGGGTACCCCGCTACTTACATTGGTCCATTTAGATGCCTTACCGTTTATGACTACTCTTTGCTTTCTGTCGCTGAGCCAATTTTCTATCCATTTCAACACACCGTCTTGTATTCCATGCGCTTTTAGTTTTAGCAGTAAACGTTTGTGGGGAACTTTGTCAAAGGCCTTTTGAAAATCAAGGTATGTAATATCTACAGCTTTACTCTCATCGTAGAGGTTGAGGATATCGTGGAAGAAGTCTAAGAGGTTTGTTAAACAGGAACGTTTTTTACGAAAGCCGTGTTGAGTATCTTTAAGAATGTTATTTTCCTCTAAGTGATTTACGAGTCTGTCTCGTATGACCGTTTCTAGCATTTTACATACAACTGAGGTTAAGCTAATTGGACGATAGTTACTGGGTAGGGATTTGCTGCCTTTTTTGAATATCGGTGTTACGTTGGCTAGCTTCCACTGATCGGGCATTCCACTCCTATTGTAATAGGAGGGGGGGGGGGGGCACAATGACATAATGTAGTTACTGTTCCTTACTGTATTTGGTATATGGCACGATCTGTGTGGTTTGGAATTTGATAGTCTCTCTCTCTCCCTGCTCTGTCTGTCTCTCTCTCTCTCCCTCTTTTGATGTGTGTGTATGTGTGTCGTCAGTCACTGTGTAGCTCTTTCCCTCTCTCACACACATGCACACAAACACTCACATGCACACTCACTCTCTCTCTCAAACACACACCTACACACTCACCCTCTCTCTCTCTCACACACACACACACATTCACTCACTCTCACATAGACACACACACACACATTCACTCACTCTCACATAGACACACACACATACACTCTCTCTCTCTAATGATGCAACAAGGACTAATTGCTCTCATTCTGTTAACTAATAACCTAATAAGTGGCCGTTGAACATATGATTACCCAATGCTATTAGCTCTCTCTCTCTCTCTCTCTATGTGTATTTGTGTGTGTGTGTGCGTTTGTTTGTTAGTGTTTGTATGCACGTGTTTTTTTTTTCGATGTGAATGAGGGAGACAAAAGTCATAACTGCCTGCAGCGAGTGCCTCTCCCAGATTTGAAAGAGTGACAGGGCCAAAATCAAGGGACGTTCTAGCTAAAATGCCTGGACACACAGAGTTTGAAGCAACTTAATTCATAAGAAGAGGGAAAGACTGATTCTGGGAGAGAGTTCCAGAGCTCATC
Organism: Paralithodes platypus; assembly: GCA_032716605.1. Taxonomy (NCBI): domain Eukaryota; kingdom Metazoa; phylum Arthropoda; class Malacostraca; order Decapoda; family Lithodidae; genus Paralithodes; species Paralithodes platypus. The sequence goes on along the minus strand of CM064537.1, from coordinate 659,043 downwards.
ACTTGAATAGAAGAAAGTGTTTCACTCTTGGGTTGGAGAGTTGCACAGAGTAGGGGTGGGATTGTGTTGCAAGGCGGATACTACGTACCCTACATAGTTTGTGTTTGTGTGTGTATGTGTATATATTATATATGTGTGTGCGACTGTGCGTGTGTGATTGTGTGTGCGTGTGTCTGAGGAATAATGACAGCTTATTTACTGTTATATTATATATGTGTGTGCGTGTGTGATTGTGTGTGCGTGTGTCTGAGGAATAATGACAGCCTATTTACTGTTATATTATATATGTGTGTGCGTGTGTGATTGTGTGTGTGTGTGTGTCTGAGGAATAATGACAGCCTATTTACTGTTATATTATATATGTGTGTGCGTGTGTGATTGTGTGTGTGTGTGTCTGATGAATAATGACAGCCTATTTACTGTTATATTATATATGTGTGTGTGTGTGTGTGTGTGTGTGTCTGAGGAATAATGACAGCCTATTTACTGTTATATTATATATGTGTGTGTGTGTGTGTGTGTGTGTGTGTGTCTGAGGAATAATGACAGCCTATTTACTGTTATATTATATATGTGTGTGCGTGTGTGATTGTGTGTGTGTGTGTCTGAGGAATAATGACAACCTATTTACTGTTATATTATATATGTGTGTGCGTGTGTGATTGTGTGTGTGTGTGTGTCTGAGGAATAATGACAGCCTATTTACTGTTATATTATATATGTGTGTGCGTGTGTGATTGTGTGTGTGTGTGTGTCTGAGGAATAATGACAGCCTATTACTGTTATATTATATATGTGTGTGATTGTGTGTGTGTGTGTGTGTCTGAGGAATAATGACAGCCTATTTACTGTTATATTATATATGTGTGTGTGTGTGTGATTGTGTGTGTGTGTGTGTCTGAGGAATAATGACAGCCTATTACTGTTATATTATATATGTGTGTGATTGTGTGTGTGTGTGTGTGTGTCTGAGGAATAATGACAGCCTATTTACTGTTATATTATATATGTGTGTGTGTGTGTGTGTGTGTGTGTCTGAGGAATAATGACAGCCTATTTACTGTTATATTATATATGTGTGTGCGTGTGTGTGTGTGTGTGTGTGTGTGTCTGAGGAATAATGACAGCCTATTTACTGTTATATTATATATGTGTGTGCGTGTGTGATTGTGTGTGTGTGTGTGTGTCTGAGGAATAATGACAGCCTATTACTGTTATATTATATATGTGTGTGTGTGTGTGTGTGTGTGTGTGTCTGAGGAATAATGACAGCCTATTTACTGTTATATTATATATGTGTGTGTGTGTGTGTGTGTGTGTGTCTGAGGAATAATGACAGCCTATTTACTGTTATATTATATATGTGTGTGTGTGTGTGTGTGTGTGTGTGTGTCTGAGGAATAATGACAGCCTATTTACTGTTATATTATATATGTGTGTGCGTGTGTGATTGTGTGTGTGTGTGTCTGAGGAATAATGACAACCTATTTACTGTTATATTATATATGTGTGTGCGTGTGTGATTGTGTGTGTGTGTGTCTGAGGAATAATGACAGCCTATTTACTGTTATATTATATATGTGTGTGCGTGTGTGATTGTGTGTGTGTGTGTGTCTGAGGAATAATGACAGCCTATTACTGTTATATTATATATGTGTGTGATTGTGTGTGTGTGTGTGTGTGTCTGAGGAATAATGACAGCCTATTTACTGTTATATTATATATGTGTGTGTGTGTGTGTGTGTGTGTGTGTGTCTGAGGAATAATGACAGCCTATTTACTGTTATATTATATATGTGTGTGCGTGTGTGATTGTGTGTGTGTGTGTGTCTGAGGAATAATGACAGCCTATTACTGTTATATTATATATGTGTGTGATTGTGTGTGTGTGTGTGTGTGTCTGAGGAATAATGACAGCCTATTTACTGTTATATTATATATGTGTGTGATTGTGTGTGTGTGTGTGTGTGTCTGAGGAATAATGACAGCCTATTTACTGTTATATTATATATGTGTGTGTGTGTGTGTGTGTGTGTGTGTGTCTGAGGAATAATGACAGCCTATTTACTGTTATATTATATATGTGTGTGCGTGTGTGTGTGTGTGTGTGTGTGTGTCTGAGGAATAATGACAGCCTATTACTGTTATATTATATATGTGTGTGATTGTGTGTGTGTGTGTGTGTGTCTGAGGAATAATGACAGCCTATTTACTGTTATATTATATATGTGTGTGATTGTGTGTGTGTGTGTGTGTCTGAGGAATAATGACAGCCTATTACTGTTATATTATATATGTGTGTGCGTGTGTGATTGTGTGTGTGTGTGTGTCTGAGGAATAATGACAGCCTATTACTGTTATATTATATATGTGTGTGATTGTGTGTGTGTGTGTGTGTCTGAGGAATAATGACAGCCTATTTACTGTTATATTATATGTGTGTGATTGTGTGTGTGTGTGTGTGTGTCTGAGGAATAATGACAGCCTATTTACTGTTATATTATATATGTGTGTGCGTGTGTGATTGTGTGTGTGTGTGTGTCTGAGGAATAATGACAGCCTATTACTGTTATATTATATATGTGTGTGATTGTGTGTGTGTGTGTGTGTCTGAGGAATAATGACAGCCTATTTACTGTTATATTATATATGTGTGTGATTGTGTGTGTGGTGTGTGTGTCTGAGGAATAATGACAGCCTATTTACTGTTATATTATATATGTGTGTGATTGTGTGTGTGTGTGTGTGTCTGAGGAATAATGACAGCCTATTTACTGTTATATTATATATGTGTGTGATTGTGTGTGTGTGTGTGTGTCTGAGGAATATGACAGCCTATTTACTGTTATATTATATATATGTGTGTGTGTGTGTGTGTGTGTGTGTGTGTCTGAGGAATAATGACAGCCTATTTACTGTTATATTATATATGTGTGTGATTGTGTGTGTGTGTGTGTGTGTCTGAGGAATAATGACAGCCTATTTACTGTTATATTATATAGGTGTGCGTGTGTGATTGTGTGTGTGTGTGTGTCTGAGGAATAATGACAGCCTATTACTGTTATATTATATATGTGTGTGATTGTGTGTGTGTGTGTGTGTGTCTGAGGAATAATGACAGCCTATTTACTGTTATATTATATATGTGTGTGATTGTGTGTGTGTGTGTGTGTCTGAGGAATAATGACAGCCTATTTACTGTTATATTATATATGTGTGTGATTGTGTGTGTGTGTGTGTGTGTCTGAGGAATAATGACAGCCTATTTACTGTTATATTATATATGTGTGTGTGTGTGTGTGTGTGTGTGTCTGAGGAATAATGACAGCCTATTTACTGTTATATTATATATGTGTGTGCGTGTGTGATTGTGTGTGTGTGTGTGTCTGAGGAATAATGACAGCCTATTACTGTTATATTATATATGTGTGTGATTGTGTGTGTGTGTGTGTGTGTCTGAGGAATAATGACAGCCTATTTACTGTTATATTATATATGTGTGTGCGTGTGTGATTGTGTGTGTGTGTGTCTGAGGAATAATGACAGCCTATTACTGTTATATTATATATGTGTGTGATTGTGTGTGTGTGTGTGTGTCTGAGGAATAATGACAGCCTATTTACTGTTATATTATATATGTGTGTGATTGTGTGTGTGTGTGTGTGTGTCTGAGGAATAATGACAGCCTATTTACTGTTATATTATATATGTGTGTGTGTGTGTGTGTGTGTGTGTGTGTCTGAGGAATAATGACAGCTTCTTTACTGTTATATTTCATGTTAGTGTATTATATATGTTATAGTTTCCTCTCTAGACCTCTATTTCATGTTAGTGTATTATATATGTTATAGTTTCCTCTCTAGACCTCTATTTCATGTTAGTGTATTATATATGTTATAGTTTCCTCTCTAGACCTCTATTTCATGTTAGTGTATTATATATGTTATAGTTTCCTCTCTAGACCTCTATTTCATGTTAGTGTATTATATATGTTATAGTTTCCTCTCTAGACCTCTATTTCATGTTATAGTGTATTATATATGTTATAGTTTCCTCTCTAGACCTCTATTTCATGTTATAGTGTATTATATATGTTATAGTTTCCTCTCTAGACCTCTATCAAGCTTAATTCCTTCACCACCATAACGTAATATGCATCATATTCTGGTTACCATTAGTTGAGTTTCTGTAGTATATGATCTACCCCTACGATTCAAGTGAGTATATAAGATCTCAATAAACCCTCTTACTAACATAGGCCCTTCATAAACTGTATAAAATCATCTAATTTTAGCCAAAATCAATGGTGAAAAGGCGTCATAGTGCTGAAGGGGTAATTAAAACACCCCCAAGAGATTAAGTATTTAATTGTTCTAAATTACAGGGTCGCGTTTTAAAACTCGAAACATG